>JUDQ01000124.1:11035-21153 GCA_000812075.1 Scedosporium aurantiacum
AAGCCAATACCTCGGCGAAGGCACCCAACCCTCCTCCCCGATCCCCGACATGGAATAAAACGTAACGAGGTCATCCCAACGCGGATCTCCCTCCACCGGCGTGCTGATCCCCACGCACTCGCCCGTCCTGACGAGTACGGGACCGATGACGCCCCACGCCAGCACGGAACCCGCGAAGAACGAAATCCCGACGTTGAGGCCCACGAGCATGCCGGATCCGATAAAGGCTGGCGTCCACTCGAGCATCCAGCCCCAGTTCTCGATGGCGAGCGCGCCGTTGGTGTGGCCGCTCCAGATGTAGAACCACGTGAAGATGTGCCAGTCGTAGAGGATCCCCGGCGCGTAGTAGGAGCCGATGCGGTGGGTGAGAGAGGCTGCGAATGCGATGCCTAGAGCTTTGATTTTCTTCATGGCGTCGGCCGCGCCGCTTCCTACGGCATGCATGGAGCGGATCGTGACGGCAGTAGCAGTTGCTAGAGCAAAGAAGACTCTGTCAGCTTCATTTCTTTTCCCCTCTACGCCTTTGGAACCTCAAGTCCCACCTCCTCTCTCTCTCTCCCCCTCCCCTTTTTTTGGAATAGGAAAAAAAAATCCACCCAAAATAGAAATTACTCACGAGAAGGAAACACAAGCCTCAGCTCCCTCGCCACACTAATCACAAAAAACTTCCTCAGCGGCACGGCAAAAAACAAGCCAAAAAACGAACAGACAAGCGTCAGCGTCAATATCCTCCCAAAATCGTCCACCGGCCTCTCCGATAACAGATCCAACTGATACATGGCGGGCAGCGCGGCGACGAACAAGCCCGTCATGCCGCCGGCGCCGGCGGCCGATGCCTGTATTATGGAGTTCTCTTGAGGCCCGAAGACGGCGGTTGTTGGGAAGACTTTGGTGAGGGACTTGATTATGCCGAAGCCGAAGATTGCGCCGAAGAGGGAGGCGCCGAAGGTGAAGCCTGTTTTGAGGCCTATTTCCGCGAGAGGAAATTCGGGGGTTTTTGTTAGTGGCCATGAAGTATAGAGAGAGAGAGAGGGAGGGGAATAGGAGGGAGAAGAGAGGAGGGTCTGTCTGTGGTCAGTCTCTACCTAGATAGACATTGGAGGCGTTGACGAGGGAGCCTAAGAGAATCCCAACTGTGACGGCTCTTATCGTGAGGGGGTTTTCTTCGTGCGGAATACCATCTTGGAGAGGAAAAGGTTTGAAGATGTCTTCGGCCTGGTCATCTTTTCCGTCTCCGGCGACCAGGACGGTCTTGTCGCCTGTTGATGAGAGCTCGGCGCCACTGTAGACTGAGCTTGGCCTTGTGCTGGTGGAGGCTTCTCGTAAGGCTTCCGGCAGAGACCCTGCTGCCGGATCGTGGCGAAGTCGTATTGGCGATAATGGTTTTATTTCTGGCAGCGGCCGGTCTAATATGCTAGCCATAATTTTTTTACTCGTCGACGGAGACGTCGTCGGAAAGTGAAATCGTGCGCCGCGTGTAAGTTGGACTAGAGTTGTGATACAGCTTCCCTCGACGGTCGTAAAGAGAGCTGTGAGGATTGAGGGTTGGGAAAGCAGTATGAGAGGGATTGAAAGAAATAAAAAGAAAATAGTCATGGAGATAATATTGCCCGTCGATCTTCCCTCGCACTCTCATGCCTCCTCACCGACACATCTCAGCCGATCCTTCATGCGTCTCGTCTCCCGCCCAGCACCACCACAAACAGAAATAGCCAGTGAACGCTAAACCAATAGCTTGGGTCATTAACCCTTCCGCCGTACGCTAAAGTATCCCCGATCCTAGGATGTCCCAGGGATGTGGTACGTTGGGTGGGCGAGAGGGATCGAAAGATCGTCGTTTCGCGACATCGGCTACTCTCATGCCTTTTGAGCCGCGGGGATTCTGAAGCGCGTACTTAAAAAGAAAAAAAAAAGAGTAAAACTAATTGGCTAGACCAAGTACTCAAACTAGAACGACAATGGACTGGGGGAAATGTTACATGACTCCCTTACTATTCTGACTTAGACGCTTTGCAGGAGCTTCGCCGGCCATCTGAGCGAAGCGTACGTCTGAGACTACGGCGCTGTTACTCTCTAAGCACTCAAAACGCTTTTTGGCCTCTAGAATAACCGGGGAGTCTCTACTTATGCGCAATACATGGCCGAAGTTATCGGATAATCCCCCATCGCTGTCAGTTTCGTGCCGTTGCTCACCATCATCCACAGAACGGACTCTAACCAGAAACGAAAGAGCGGCACCAATTGCCCATCAGGGCCCAGAGTTCAATTGATTTCTGCCTTTCCGCAATCAGGGCCACTTCTCGCCCTGGCGGAATACGATGCAGTATCCATTCTCTTCTTGTGAGGGCACAACGCTACAGGCAAATTGCCTATAGAGACACCTGCAGCTCGCCTCAGGCAGGTCTGGAATATTATCGAACCTCGAGTAAACGAAGCAGGGGACATAAATCATCAATGCCTTTTCGGATTTAATGAGTTTGGCCCAGAGGATTGGAAGAGGCGAAGAAAAGGTGTTCCAAGCTATGGCAACTCGGGCTGGCCAAAGGTATTGTGAGTCCATGAAGCCGCGGACGGAGCCGAGAAGTCAAGTCACGGACGCGGACACGGACACGGGGTGGACCTGAGCGGATCCCGCCGGCGGACACGATTGGCCGGATCCACGACGTGTCTCTAAATACATCATTCCTACATCACTAAGGGAACTATAACCTCCACTCACAAGATGAATCAAATTCTTGTGTGTTTTCCTAGCGCCGCCTATTTGTTGCCACACAAGAGGGTACCTGGACGCCAGCCTCCACTACCAAACTGCTCCAGGACGACGAGGCTGGTCCTCTCAAGTGTAGGCGTAAGATGTATCTGCTAATCCTTGCTCGCTACCTATTAGCTGGTATTATCTTGTGTAGGAACTATGAGCTAGTCCGTTTCTGCTGTGCAGGAAGGTGCATCTTCACTTTCTGGTGTCTGCCAATGGGGCCTGTGAAGGATAGGACACACAAACTCATCAATACATGAATGGGCAGAGTCTAGTAGAACCTTGGAAATCAGTGGTAAGATTGGGGTCAAAAACTGTAGACAAGCACACTTACTGTGCTCCTCACTGATCTGATGAAATTCCATTTTATAAGTACCTCCTTTTCTCAGTTCATCTTCCCAGTCATCTGGATAGGTGAGTGACGATGAAGGCGAAAATCTACATGCTGTTGAAAAACCCACCTATCTGCCCTCCAGAAATGAAGAAAATGGGATAGGGTGAGTAGTTAACCTTGCCTGGAAAGGATTTGACAGGGTCTGGTTCCCTCCATTCGACTCACAGCTTTGGCTGTGTCTCTGGAATCAGGGATGTATAAAACCGGGAAAAATGAATTGATTTTCCCAGGCGCAGGGATATAAACAAACTGCATGAAAGCAACCCTGCGAGCAACAATGGCAGACTCAAGGGACATTCGCAACAGCGAGACGGATGTTTCCTTTTTTTCCTTTTCTCTTTCTATGTTTCATCAAAAGGAGACAGCCCTGGAGGGCTGGGTCTTTGAGCATGGAGTTTTGACATGACCGAGTTTGACCTCATCAGTTTCACCCATGCCTTTCACCTCTGTCATTCGCCCTCTGCCCACTACCTACTCCTCCCATCAAGCCACTTGCTCATATACGGCCCATCAAGCCAATATCCCAGCCTAGCATAGTAGCTCCTCACACCCACCCCCGAAATAACGCTAATTTTCTCGCTCCCGTGTTCCTCCCTCGCAATCCTCTCCGCCTCCTCCATCAAGAGCGTCCCGAACCCCTGATGCTGAAACTTCCTCGGGTCCCTCGCGTGCACCGGCACCGCCGTCCCGTACACGTGAAGCTCCCGGACGAGGCTCGTGGGCTGACCGACGAGCTCCTCGCGGTACGTGTACTTTTCCGTACACTTTCTCAGCCGCAGCAGCGCCACGAGGATATCCTGCTTGGGGTCCTCGTAGGAGAGGAAGGTCTCCCAACCTCCGTTGGCGACGTAGTCGCGGCGCACGAGCTCGATCTGGTTCGGCCGTATCTTGTGCTTCACCTCGTTGATGCCTACTTCGCGCGTTCGCACGTCGCGGCAGGTCGTTCCGAAGTCTTTCATCCGCGCGAGTGCCAGCTCTCGTAGGTTTCCGTTCTCGACGCCCGAGGTGACTAGCGGCATGGGGATGTCGCGCTGGACGCGGTAGATTCGGGTCCACGGGGGGACTAGGGCTAAGATCCGAGCCACGAGGTCGATTAGCCCGTTGGGCGTGTAATTTTGGTACCTTCCCGTGCGCCAGAGCTCGTAGAGACCCGTGCCTCGGATGACTAGGGTCGGGTAGATCTTGAGACCGTCGGTCCTGAAGGCGGGGTTCTCGAAGTACTCCCTGAACTGGTCGAGATCTCGCTCCATGCCGACGTTGGGTAGGTCGGGCATCATGTGACTGACCACCTTGAACCCGGCATCCTTCGCTAGGCAGAACGTCTCTGCCACGGCGGCGACCGTGTGGCCGCGGTTCGTGTCTCTCGCCACGTCCTCGTACAGGGACTGGACTCCGACCTCTAGCCTCGTGCACCCGTACCGTAACATGCTCGACAGATGAGGCTGCAAGCAGTAATCCGGCCGCGTCTCAATGGTGATGCCCACGCACTTGATGTTGCTCATCTCTCCCGCCGTCACGGCCTCGTCTACGCTAGACGTCTGATATCCGCTGAGAGCGTTGTGTAGCTGCGCGATGAAATCCTCCCTGTAAGACTCGGGCAGGGACATAAAGGTGCCGCCCATGATGATGTACTCGACCTTGTCGACGGAGTGGCCTAGCGACTTGAGCTGGTCGACGCGACCCCGAGCCTGCTCGAAGGGATCGTACCTCGCCCGGATGGCTCGCATCGACGTCGGCTCGTATCCGGTGTAGGATTGCGTGCTGTACTCGAAGTCGGAGTCGGGCCCGCCTGGGCAGTAGACGCAAATGTTGCCTGTGTATGCGATGTGTGGGCATCTGTGGGGTTTGCACATGACGGCCACGACGGCGATACCAGACGAGGTACCTAACAGTCCAAAGGTCAGCTCGAGGTCCAAGAAGGAATAACAGCAGTAGCAGTAGCAGCAGAAACTCCGCTCGTCCTCCCCATTATAGCAAAGATGCTTTCTATTCACTTATGGACACGAATTTTTGGCAACGAACGTACGGATAGGCTTCGCGATCAGCTTCGGTAGGATGTACTTCTTGTAGTGTTCAGGAATGGCGGCGATAATGGCCGTGAGGGGCGGGATGTTATGAAGCTTGTGCTTCCTAGCGAGCTTCGTCCGCAAGCCGTTGAGGTTAATGTCCTTCGCGGGACGGCTCGAGTCCTTGGATGCCTCATGGTCTTCGATCAGGGCGTTGGCGATGTCAGCGCAGCATCGAAGGAAGCGCTCGCTTTCTGGGGGAAGGTTAGCGTCCTTTTTGCGACCTGACTTGGTCGCCGTTACTGTAGATGTCGCCATATTGGTAGGAAAGTCTATCCGGGGAAACGGTTGCTTCTGGGGAATCCAGCTGTAAAGCTTGAGGTTGGAGATGTGATCGCAAGGTTGGTTGACTCGCACACTAAATCTGAATGTCCCGCTGTGGTGGGGCAAGAAAAAAAAAGTCCAGAAGCTAAAAAGTGAAGTCTACACAATTCAAAAGTACAATTGTCAGCAGCTGCGTCAAACTGCCAACGGCTTAGGCCACTAAGTGAAGAGCGATAAGAGGCAATTGCATATCTCTACTCGACCCGGTCCCTCTAATGAAGGACACAAGACATCACCTTGGAAGCTTCGCCGAGCTATTGAGAGAAATTTCAGAAAATGCTCGCTCTGAGCTCCAGCCGTCTCTGACCGAGCATGCACAGCGGATATTGTGTACTTCATACTACTGGGCTGGCTGCAGCTGTCCAAGTCTTGGTTGAGGTGCTCTTGCTGACCAATCAGGCACTCACCAATAGCACTGACGGCCCGAAGCACGGAGGTGAGACACCAATCGAAGAGCCGAGCTCCCCTTCGTCGCCCCGTTACAGGCAATTAATGCCGGCACCCGCCAAGCTCGATCCTCCACATTGCTGTACCAAGTAGTCGCAGTCTCTCTCACAAGCTTCTCCTAGGCATGGGGCCCTGTCGGAGGATCTTCGGATATCAAGCGGCTACCACCCACATGCAGCGGAAATGCTAGCCTCAACACTCACAAGCTAAACAAATCTGCCGGATTTCGCCGGCTGTGGGAAACGGTAAGCGGTAAACCCGCCCCTTCGGGATAAGCAAATGGGAATGAGAATTGATTTGACGTCCCTGTGCTGCAATTGTACCGAGCAAAAGGCCAAACTCGCAAGCTTCCCTTCTCCTTCCTCCCTTGGAAACCTCGCTCCTCCCCCCGCGGAAGAAAAAAAAAAAAATAGAACCAAAATCGCAACGAAGCATCTCTAAACTCCACTCTTCTTTCCCCCTTTCAATCTGAGGCGCGCTTTTTTTGAACTTGGTCGCTCGGTTTGCCAGTTTCTATCCTCATCCACTCCTTTTTGTCGAGGGTTCCTGTTTCACTTGCTTTGGTTGTTACTCTCTGTCGTCATCCTCTTGCCCCCATATAAAATTTCCGCAATCATGCAGGTCTTCTCTAAAGCTCGCCCTGCCGGAAGGGCCCTCCTCGGCCAGGCCAGGAGATACACCACCCAGAGCCCCTACGCCGCGACGGTTGACAACCTCCGCATCAATTCCGATACCAAGGTCCTCTATCAGGGCTTCACCGGAAAGCAGGGAACGTAAGTCGTCTACCTCTTTTTTTTTTTTCTTTCTCGCCCGCCGCCCCTGAGCAAGCGGATTTCGCGATAGCTCCTTCGGATGATGGCTCTTAACCCCCTGGAGGAGCTTGGCATCGGAGCTCCATCTTGGATGGGAGGAGAAAGCACATGTCGGAACACACGTCGGGATTTTCGGAATGCGCTGACTTGTTACATCTATCCAGCTTCCACGCGCAACAAGCTATTGATTATGGTACGAATCCTCACATCGGAACTGCCTCTCACCTTTCACGGCCGACAGGACCGAGGCAGCTACGTTTCGGAAAGCTAACGAACGCGACCCGATAAATAGGAACCAAGGTAGTCGGTGGAACAAATCCCAGGAAGGCTGGAGAGACGCATCTCGGTCTCCCTGTGTTCGGTACCGTTTCCGATGCCGTCAAGGAGACCGGCGCCACCGCCTCCTGTATCTTCGTCCCGTTCGTACCATCTTCTCTTCTCCCTCCACACCGGCTGCAAACATGTGAATATCTAACAAAAGGGAACCTTGGCCCGTGCCACCAGTCCTCCCCTCGCCGCCGCTTCTATCGAGGAGGCCGTTTCGGCCGAGATCCCTCTCGTCGTCGCCATTACCGAGGGTATCCCCCAGCATGGTAAGCTACAACCTCCCTCACACCTCCTCTGCTCTCTCCCCCCCTTCCCAGCTACGTCGCCTGCTCTAGACGAACCGCGCTAACCTACCCCGTCAACCCCCCCAGACATGGTCCGCATCACGTCCATCCTAAAATCCCAATCCAAGACCCGTCTCGTCGGCCCCAACTGCCCCGGTATAATCGCCCCCGGCCAATGCAAGATCGGCATCATGCCCGGCAACATCCACAAGCGCGGCCGCATCGGCATCGTCTCCCGCTCCGGAACCCTCACCTACGAAGCCGTCAACCAGACCACCCAGGCCGGCCTCGGCCAGTCCCTCGTCGTCGGCATCGGCGGTGACCCCTTCTCCGGCACCAACTTCATCGACTGCCTCCACGTCTTCCTCAAGGACGAGGAGACCGACGGCATCATCATGATCGGAGAGATTGGCGGTTCCGCCGAGGAGGACGCCGCCGAGTTCCTCAAGACTTATAACACTACTAACGGCGGAAAGCCCGTCGTCAGCTTCATCGCTGGTATCTCGGCGCCCCCTGGTCGTCGTATGGGTCACGCCGGTGCCATCGTTTCCGGCGGCAAGGGAGGTGCTGATTCCAAGATTAAGGCTCTGGAGAATGCTGGTGTTGTCGTGGAGCGCTCGCCTGCTAGCCTTGGTAAGGCCATGTATGACGAGTTTGTTCGCCGTGATCTCCTCTAAGTGGGAGAGGAAAGACGGGGCAATTTTGGGGTCTTTTTCTTCCTTCTTCTAGGTCTTCTTCATTAGGGTCTCCCGCGCCCCCCTTGTAAAACGAGTGTTTCACGGATCTGAGAAGATGTGCGAAGGGTGGGGGTTGTTGGGGTTGAATAATAGACGTGAGGTCGTATTCTGAAAGAGGATGGAGTAGGTTGGCGAGGCCACGAGGCAGGCTCGTGTGTGCGTTCAACGGTCTGCGTCTTTTCCGAGGCTTCGCAGTCTTATTTTCCTTCTGTTTATTACATGTGGAAATTTATTATATCTGGTACACTCATAGACTAGGTTGGGAGTGGTAGGCAGTATTACATACATATTTTTTTGGAGATATGCCACATGTGCATATGTGCCATCTCAGAGCCCTCCGAGTCTCTCTACCGGGTATATCTCCCAAGACTGGTTTAAGGGAAAAGAAAAGATAGAAGCGGTTTCCGGTTTTATTTAAGCCTAGTCTGCATGTTTCTCGGTCCCATGGTCGCTCTCAAGGTCAACAATGTACAACCGATGTCGTAACCCATCTTCGAATACACATCTCAAAAGTGTATTAGGAAGCAAGATGGGAGTTCGATAGAATCGGTCGGACAGAGACTATAAGGAGGAAGAAGAAGCGGGAGGGGAAAGGAAAAAAAGGCAACATGAGGTAATACAGGAAAGGACCCAGCGAGGACGTCAACTGCTACGCCCTGGGAAAGAGAAGTAGACAAAGAACAAAACACCATGACTCCGACTATGCAAGATGCCCTCCCAACATATTATCGACAGCAGGTAAGCATGCCAACAGACTTCCTAGAGTGCACGAGCGAGGAAGCCGTTGCCAAGTAGCTCCAGTGAGGATGAATATATAGTTGGGGGGGAAATAGCAAATGAAACTCCAGGAAATGCGGACCAACGAGAAAGAGAAGAGAGAGAAGTTTGACTGGAGTAGGGAGGCACCGCAGCAGTGAACTAGGGGAAACCTTCCGTAACCCTCCGCTGCCCCCTATTTCCCCTCCGCCGATGTCTTGTCGTTGGTGCCGCCGAAGTTACAGAGTTTTGTGTAATCCAGTTCCGTCGTTAAAAATCATTTATATCTTGTAGTTGATGGTATCCCGTGTTGCGCCAGGCGAAATGAAAATTAGTAGCTCCTCTCAAGAACTCTCAACTCTCTCCGAGAAGACGGGCCGTAATATCGCCCATGTATGCCTCCTCTAGCTCGTAGTCTTCACCGCCATTACGATCAATACCCACGTAGACGAAAGCATCAACCACATCGTTAACGGGGAATCCCATATTGACGAAACGGTCCACGAGGTCCTTGTTATACCCCTTGTAACTATGAAGAGAAATCCGGGTTAGCAACATGGTTCGAGGTCGGAGAACTAGATCAGGCTAGGTTGCGTTCGCCTTGCCCATATACATGGAAGAGGCGGCCGGCCGGCGGAAGAGGAGGGAAATAAAAAGACACATACTCAACAGCAGGCTGCTTAGGCTTGCTTTCGTCCTTCTTAAACTTTGAGTAGTCTATCTCTTTACGTGGAGCGCCGGCGTACTTAACAGCCCATTCGTGGGCGGTTCGGGCAAACTGCTCGGGGTATTCGAGAGACATCTTGGCTACCTCGGCATCTTGGGGATCCTTGGGGTTGGGGAACTCGAGAAGCATGCGGAGGGAGATGAGAGCGGACTTGATTGTCTGAACGGGGGACCAGCCTGTCCCGAGAATATCGAGGCAAATAGCACCCTACATTCGGGATCAAGATGATGTTAGCTGGGATAGAAGCCAGGGCTGGAGCGCAACTCCTCGAGGTGCACCAAAGCTCTCATAATCGAGAGGCACTTCCCCAGAATTCCTACGTACCGTCTGGCTACTGATATTGGGATGGAAGATTTTGGTATCAAACCTGATCGTGGGGGGCTTGAACGGGTACGAGTCGGGGATCTGGATATCGACCTGGTAGGTCCCTCCGGCGTACACAGTATCGGGCGGCGCGGGAAATGTACCCTTGAGCCTCGTGAGGTCGGC
>JUDQ01000124.1:28217-43907 GCA_000812075.1 Scedosporium aurantiacum
CGAGAAGAGCTTCACGCTCAACTTCTCGCGACCGGGCGCCCAGGTCGTCCTGCAGTACTACAACCTCATCCACCTCGGGTTCGCCGGCTACCGCGAGGTCATGGAGAACTGCCTCCGCAACGCGCGGCTGCTGTCGCGCGCCCTCGAGGAGACGGGCTGGTACACGGTCGTCTCGGACATCCACCGCCCCGTGGAGAGGAGCAACAGTAAGGTCGCCGCGTCGCTCCAGGACCGCGATGCGTATGCCCTAAAGACACAAGCCGGGCGCACCTCGCTCTCGGGCATGTTTGACGACATCACGTCGGCCGATTACGTCGCGGGATTGCCCGTTGTGGCTTTCCGTCTTAGTGACAGATTCCAGAAGCAGTTCCCTCATGTGAAGCAGGAGTCCGTCTCACTGATGATGAGGGCGAGGCAGTGGATCATTCCTAATTATAGCCTGCCTAGCAACGAGAGCGATACGCAGATCCTTCGGATCGTCGTGAGAGAGAACATGTCGCTCGACTTACTCGAGAAGTTGGTTGAGGATATCTACATGGTGACGGAGGCGTTGATAGAGAGTGAGAAAGTGGACCTCGAGACACTGTTGACTAGGCATAAGAAGCCTAGGTCACGATCGCGGTCGCGTCATAGGAGGACTGGTGATACGCATAGGGGTGTATGTTAGTCGGAGAAAACGTCTTTAGGGCTTGCATACCGACGTTCAAGTTGTTGTTCGGTTTTTCCATGCGCGATGCACGCTCCTTTTCATAATTCCTAAACACATCGCCTTGATACCAAATACCAATCATAAGGATACTAGTTATTTGACCGCATCCCTTCCAGTACGCTTCTGTCTCGGGTTCAATAAGGAATTTAGCCCTTGGTCCCCAGCTTCGGGTTCCCAGCTTGACAACTGCAGCTAAACGATAGAAATTTAGAGAGGATATCCATGACATTTCCTCTGCGCGCCGTCAGGATACAGCCAACACATCCTTATCCTGCTAGACAACTCGGGTATAGCCCTTTTTGGGGGAGTTGGAGCCCCAATCTGATTTGTGGATTGCAGAGTGCATCGATTTTGCTGTCGCTTGTTATCAGCTCAATAGACCCGTTGTTGTCCCGCGGAGTTGGCATCAGCATGACAGAGAACCTTGGGTCTTGGCCTGCCCAGGGTTTGCGTCAGGAGCTTGGATCTCGAGATTATTCACGGACCACAGGCGACTGGTCATATCTCACTTGCTTCTGATCAATGCGCAAGGGAAGAACATAAGGATCGGTTACTCTTACCATCATCCCGTCCGCTGGCTGAAAATTAGCATGATGGATCAACCGATCGGCGAGGTGGCAGGGCAGAAAAGACGGGAAAATTGAGTTTGCTGCGCGCAGCACGGGGTCCAAGACCTGTTCGATCGACTGCAGGGGCGACTGCGCCTCGATCCTTCTACAGCGAGGCTCAAGGGGTCCCCTCCAGCCAATTCCCAACTCCTGCCTGAATGATCCCTGCCTCTCGGTCGACATCTCCTACCAACGCCTTGTTTCGCCGTGAGGGGTCGAGACCATCGAACTGGGCAAAACTGCGCGGTTCGATGAACTTCGCACCAGCAATTGACCCTACAACTTGTACTTTGCGTCTCATCACGGTGCCACAAAGGCTGCCGATCCACTCGTCCCCCGCTCTCATTTATTAGACCTGTTAAGATGCTCAGGAACGAGCTTGGTTGTGTAGATTGTGTAAGTTGATGGGTACTGCGTAGATCGCAGCAATCCTGGATGAGACGACCGCTTAGGTCAACCGGTGTTATGCTTGTATTCCCCGCCCCCGCAAGGCAATGGAGAGATTCCTGGCACCTCCTCCTGGCACCTCATCCTACCGCATCCTGGCTATGAGGATGTCCGGGGCATGAATTCCTAGATAACCCAACGGTTCCCATGGCGGAGGGGCTTACACCCCTTGGGAGCTTGAGCTCCCCTTTAACCGGGAGGTTTCTCGCGACACCAGACCATATGTAAGGTAGCAAATAAGTCTACCACTACTGATCTCCTTGTCCTTGTTCATCCCAGCCATCATCTCCTACTATTCGAGTCTAATTCTCACCAAACCCCCAGACGCTTTAGTTCTAATAGAACGTTCATCTCGTGTCAAGAAATTCCAGTCTCAAAAATGCATAGGTTTCTAGAAAGCCGAAGTCCGAAAGGCGGAGTCGGGGGGTCGAGAGGAGGCTCGAGTTCGAGTTCGAGTTCGAGTTCGAGCCAGACTCCGGATAACGGGCCAAATCCTGGTGCATTTGGTGATGGATTTGGAGGAAGTAGTCAATCGAATGGCAGCAATTCTAACGAAAGTAACAAGAACTCGCCGAGCGTCAACATCGGTGGCTTCGGGGGGTCATCGTCACCATCATCATCCTCCTCTTCCTCGGGCAGCAGCACAGCGGACCAATCTACATTTGGATCGTCATCGTCATCATCATCATCATCCTCCTCAACGAATCCCACATCCGCTGCAAGTAGCCAGCAGCAGAATAACGTCGGCGAAAATGGACGGCAGAGACTTCCTGTCGGAGCCCTGGTCCTCATCATCCTGGGAATAGTCCTGGTAGCGCTGGTCATCATCGGGGTCTTCGTCACAGTGCTTAGGAGTACGTCCTTCATACCCATCTACCACTACGCATCCTATACGTTCCTTCTACGTGTGAGAAATAGTTTAGCAGAGCTAACAGGGTCGACACAGAGAGACGGGAGATGCGCAGATTCAACCCATATGCCTCCGCCAAAGAAGTAGTCTGGGAGAGTTTCAAGTCGGCAACAGGTATCGCCTGCCTGACGAGGAGATTGAGAAAAGGCTCGAAACACAGCAACAAGAACGGTGATCAGGTAACTTCTTACAACAAGGCCAACCGCCGGTCGTACGAGGAAAGCAGCATCTTAACCCGCAACTCCTTCATCGAATACTGTGGCGAACGCTGGTATGACCCGGATGCGCCTCCGCGTTCACTACGACGCGAGCGGCCTTCACGGTACGATCCGGACTTCCAACGCAACAGGACAGCCAGCTCTGTCAGCGCCACACCTGAGAGAATCGTGCCTCCTTGGGAGCGGCCGCATCCTCTTCGAGGGCGGCCTCCTGCCCCATGTGAACTTGCGGCCACCAGCCCTAGGGTCTCCCCCGTGTCGCCGGTTTCACACCCCTCTGAGCTAGAAGCGACCCCAGTAACAAATCTCCTCCAGTTACTCAGTCATTGAATGAGAATGGAAGAATTGCGTCAGTATGAGGTGGGATGATACGATGGATTTCTTCTGCGGGTTTCCACGGCCTCGTGCATGGCGCTCAGCGATATCCGGTTTTCGGCAGAGTTAGCTCTCTCTCTCTCTATGTATATTATGTCGATAGGACAGGAGGTAAATCAGGACTTGTTCTAGTTCGTTCGTCGTGCTCCGCAGTATCAAACATCCCATGGTGGCGCATTGTGATTCAGCAAAGAAAGATCCAAGGAAGGAGCCCGCTCGGTCACATTGGTAGCTCTCTCGCTCCTTCCACGCCTCCAAAACCACCCAAGCCCCCCGAAATAACCTTATAGATCCAGATCCTTTAGGAAGCTCTCACCAGACGACCTGACGAGGCAGTAGCCGAGTTGGTTAAGGCAGCCGTTGCCTCCCCTCGCCGGGAGGGCTTGGGTTCGAATCCTACCGCGCCCAAGTTCTATGCCAGACTCCGGTTTGCGAACTGGTGCCCAGGGATCGAGTAAAGAGGAAATATCCCGCCGTAATGGAGATTCCCATCTAGCTAAGCTAGTGGTCCAGCGGGAGGCGCAACCCCAAATAGTAGGAGGGGGGAGGGCCTGGAGTTAAGGCGCGGGAGGTTGGGAAAAAAAAAAAAAAAGGATCTAATTCTTTTTTTTTTCCTCTTTTTTTCTTCTTGTCTTCTTCTTTCATTACCTATCTTAACTATTACGAATTTGAGATGATCCTGACAATGGCACTGGCGTATAAGCGCTTTGGAATCACCTTAACCTGATGTGGCTATCTTTAAGTAGTAATTGGCTGAAGTTGCAACTGAGTGTCCGAAATGGGTGTACAATTTCTATGGAACTCGTCCCCACTCTTCCCTATTCGCTGTGACGCCGCGACGCCGCGACGCTGTGACGTTGTGACGACGGCGAAACCTGAAGAAACATCTGGCTTGAAACAAATCTGGGCCGACACTGTCACCTTTTCCCATCTGTTCTTTTCTCGTCTGATTTCCACATAATTTTGTCTTGCTTCCGCTCGAAATTTCCATTCTTTCTTTTCCCCTTGAGTTTTATCCACGCCGATTGCATCGTCCTTCAGCCCTGTGTTTTTTTCTCGACTTACTTTTCTTTGAGGTGGAGCACTTCGGCGGCTGGCTGCTAGCTCTGTCCTCTGTCCTCTGTCTCTATTCAACTTCAATCTCCGTCTCCCCCCTTCGCCCAAGGATACCCAACTGCGCCGTTTCCCTATTCCTGTTTTCCTTCCCTTTCGAGTCGTCAAATCGCCGTCGAAGTCTCAACGATGGCAACACCGGCAGATCCGCAGTGGAGGAGGAAGGTGTTGAAGGTCATCGTCGTTTCTCTACTCCTCGACCTGGTACGTGTGACCACAACTCAGCATCCCCAATTCAATTTCGGGAAATGCACATTACACATTGCTAACGGTTGTACGCTGCTGCCGTTTAGATCTCGTTCACCTTCATCCTTCCGCTCTTCCCGAAGCTCCTAGAATACTACCGCGACCGCGAAGCCGCAGCTCCGCTAACAGACGGTGCCCCCGCGAGCCTCCTTCAGACAGTCCTCGACTACCTCAACCGGTACAAGGCCGCGTTCGCGCGCAAGATTGATTCGAGATATGACATTGTTCTTCTGGGCGGCGCGATGGGGAGTCTCTTCTCGTAAGTCGAGACCGCCAACCTACTCCTTTGCTCCCACCCGCTTTTAGCGCATCGGGAGCAGCAGCACTAGCTTCGGCTTCTAGCGACTTGCCGCTAATACTTGCATTCCAGTCTTCTCCAAGCGATCGCCTCCCCCCTCATCGGCAAGTTTTCCGACAGGTACGGAAGACGCGCGGCGCTCCTCGCGAGCATGTGCGGCAACATTCTGTCCGTGCTCCTCTGGGTCGTGGCCGTTGATTTCCGTACCTTTGTCGCGTCCCGAGTCGTCGGCGGTCTCTCGGAAGGCAACGTTCAGCTCGCGACAGCCATGGCTACAGATATCTCGGACGAAAAGTCACGCGGATCAACAATGGCGCTCATCGGTGCCTGCTTCTCCGTTGCATTCACATTCGGCCCAATGCTCGGAGCCTACCTGTCATCTATCGAGACCGTAGCTCGAAACCCCTTCGCGACGGCGGCCGGCGTCTCTCTGTTCCTCATCGTCACCGAAACTCTCTATCTATACCTCTACCTCCCCGAGACTCTGCCGGCGCTGACGGGACAAGACGAGAAGAGGCCCGCGGCGAACGGAGACGCGAAGCCGAAGACTCAGACGAAGCGCACGAACTCGCGCGTCCTCCTCTACGCCATCCACTTCGTCTTCCTTCTCTTCTTCTCTGGAATGGAGTCGTCCCTCTCCTTCATGACATACGACTTGTTCGGCTTCACCTCATCCAAGAACGGCCGTCTCCTCGGTTTCGTCGGTCTTGTCGCTTCCATCCTCCAAGGAGGTGTGACTAGGCGCCTTTCGCCCCTCACCGCCGTCCGCACAGGTGTGCTTGCATGCCTCGCAGCGTTCGGCCTCCTCGCTCGGCTCCAAACCGTTTCGATGCTCTATGTTGCGGCGACTTGCCTTGCTATGACTTCAGCGACGGTCGTGACAGGTCTCAATGCCTTGAGTAGCTTCGAAGCCGGCGAGGGAGAGAGGGGTGGTAAGCTTGGAATGATGCGCAGCTGGGGCCAACTCGGGCGTGGACTGGGCCCGGTGTTGTTCACCAGCGTGTATTGGTGGGCTGGGAGGGAGGTTGCGTACCAGCTCGGGGCCACGGGCATGGCCGTGGTGCTCGTGGCGGTATTTGCCGGGCTGAAGACGCCTGCGGGTAGTACTAAAGCTGACGTGGGGAAGAAAGGCAGCCTCTGATAAGGACCCTTTGATGGGGTAGAGGAGAAACGTCGCCGTCACCCATCATGTGAATGGGCAGGCGATTTGTATGATATACGAGTTAGATGGATTTCCCGGCATGGCCCGAAGTTATTTAGATAGAGCCATTGAATCGTGTGCACTTGTAAAACTTTCCATTGGAACCGGTTCTTTTGTGAAATACCTCTCCAAGAATTCAAGGCAGGAGGTGGAGATTGGCCAGCTGGGGTCTCGTTTTGTGAGACACATAGGTGGCGTCCATCAAGCACCAGAAAGGTATAAGTCATATTCCCCAGCACTAAGTTTCTTTATCGACCTAGGTCCTTCTTAGGGTGGTCGAAGTCCAATTCAACCTCATGCCTGTCCTCAGCAGGTCCCTCAGTTGGTCCCCCATTGATAAATAATCTGGGGGTGGTCCTCAGCTGGCCCCGATTCCTGCATAATCTGCGCAGAGTTGATCCCTGTCCGTCAATGCGTCAATATAGTTGCAGTGGACAAGGGGCAACAGCAGACAGCAGAGGGAGGCAGGGAGGGGCAATTGGAGGAGGGGCATGGGGACATTTGGAGGGGGAGGGGGAGGGGTAGCTCCATTTTCTAATCATTTACATCATCATGCCACTTCACACTCTCTTCAGTGTTCACTTTGCTCAATCTCTCTCACATTCATTGCATTGATCTTTGAAGAGCAGTGACGACATTGAAAAGGACATTGCTACCTACACCTGTCAATTTAACCTCACCTACACATAAACTACAAGAACGTGAGTGTTCAACCAACTATCGAGACTCGGGCTCGGGAATTGGTGAGAATTCCGCCTCTTTTCATTCCAATGTTCTTTTCTTTCCGTTCCCTTTAGCGTCCGTCCACCTGCCCAGTTTTAGTGTATACTGGCCCTAGTTCTCTGGCGCCCGAGTGGCGGCGGGGCAACTTTTGGACAAGAATCAAGTTGGACAAGAATGAAATCATCGCCCGCCCGCCGCCCGGTCTTGCCGAGGCGTCATCCCACCACGGCTCAGTGGTTGCCGTCGCCAGTTTTGACACATCGTGTGAGAGCTAACTCGTCCCCCCATCGCTAGCTGGACCAACTTGCTTTCTTTTTTTTTTCCCTTTGCTGCGACTCGTGAAGAAAATTCAAGTCACGCGCACTTGCTGCTATAATAAACTGCAATCCCGGTGCTCCCCGCCGTTGCTCCTCTCGACCGACATACGTTAATTGATATATATTTGATATATATTCTTGGCCTGGGGAGACTTGAACCTCTCAATTACTTCTTTGCGCGCATTCCTAGTGTTCTCGCCCAAGACACCTCCTCCCCCCTTCGAGCAGCGACAACCACGGCCTTGTTCCCTTCTCTCCTAGAATACATCGAACCACCACCTAAACACCGTCACCATGAAGTCTTCCATGACCGAAGACCAGTACTTCTCGGTTAACCCCGCGCCGAAGAACCTCGAAAAGCACGAGGCGCAAGCCCGGTCCTTCATAGACGCCCACGCCGCCGCCAACCGCCGCGTCGTCCTCGTCACCTCCGGCGGCACCACCGTGCCCCTCGAGAAGCAGACCGTGCGCTTCATCGACAACTTCAGCGCCGGCACGCGCGGCGCCACGTCGGCCGAGTACTTCCTCGAGGCGGGCTACGCCGTGATTTTCCTGCACCGCCAGTTCAGCTTGCTGCCGTACTCGCGCCACTACAGCCACTCCATCGACTGCTTCCTCGACTTCCTCACCGAGGCGCCGGGGGGTAAGGTGGTCGCTAAGCCGTCGCACCAGCCCAAGATGCTCGACGTGCTGCGCAAGTATCACAAGGCCAAGGAGGATAACCTTCTCCTCATGATCCCGTTTCTCACGATTACGGATTATCTCTATGAGTTGAGGGCCATTGCGCGTCTCATGCGCCCCTTGGGTCCCTCGGGTCTGCTCTACCTCGCCGCCGCCGTGTCGGACTTCTTCGTTCCGCCCGACCGCATGGCTGAGCACAAAATCCAATCCACCGACGCCGTTGATAATGTCAAGTCCCCCCACACCTCCAAATCGGGCCATGCCTCCAAACCGGCGACCCCTACTACAGCTCCCGCCCCTACGGCCAACGCCAATGCCAACGCCAATGCCAACGCCAACAACGCCAATGCCAACTCCAACTCTAACTCTAACAACTCCACCCCCGAAATCCACCCTTCCTCAACAGTCACCGCCGGCTCCGTCTCCGCCTCCGAGGAAGAAGAAATAGAAACCTTTGATAACTTCGACTCCTCACCCAAAGTCCCCCGCTCCAAGCGCCTCATCATCGACCTCGACCCCGTCCCCAAATTCCTCAAGAACCTCGTCGACGGCTGGGCCCCCGAGGGCATGATTGTCTCCTTCAAGCTCGAGACCGACCCCTCCATCCTCGTCCACAAGGCCGCCTACTCCCTCGAGCGCTACCAGCACCACCTCGTCATCGGGAACCTCCTCGCCACCCGCAAGTGGGAGGTCGTCTTCGTAGCCCCCAACAGGCCCGACAGGTGGATCCGCGTGCCCACCGATCGCAGGACCAAATCCGTCAGTGGCGTCGAGCAGCTCATCGGGAAGGCCCAGCTCGGCCCTTGCATCCTCGAGGCGGGGAATAATCCCATGGATCCGAGCTGCTTGCCCGAGGGGGAGCCAGAGGTCGAGATTGAGAGCTTGATTATTCCTGCCGTGCAGTTGATGCATACCGAGCATATGTCCGCTGCGGCGGAAAAGAAGAAGGTACAAGGTTAGAGGGGGGAGGTTTTGTCTGGAGTTAATCTTTTTTCTTCTTGTCTCCATCCTCGATGCTTTCGTGACTCTCTTGAAAAGAAGACGAAAAAAAAAAATTGTTGAGAATGCGCAAAATGGGCGGCATGCAATTTCCTGATTTTTCTTTTGGTTGTTGGCATTCGGAGGGCTTTAGTATATGTACATGAATTATATCAGTGAGCATACGCATAAATCCACATCGTCTAAGGCTTATTGATAGTCGACTGTCCTCGCTCACACCCAAGTCAAATCTCGAAGGACAATATGCGCAACTAGGTCCATCGTAACATACCCTCATCCAGGGGAAATAGCTAAGGAACACAAAACTTGGGATAACCAAGAGATCGCATTGTCGTACAAGTGTTTTACAGCCAAACCCCGCCACCAAGTTACTTCTCCAACCGGCATCGCTTTCAACCCGTCTATATAGATATCACACAAACAAGAAATGAGAAGAAGGGGGGAAGAAAAAAGCCTATATGTACCAAGCATAAATGGGAACCACCCATAGATACACCATATCACATACGCCACACCTCCCAGCCCTGCCCAGCCTAGTAGCACAGCGCAAAGACTCCAAATGAATTATAAAATATCTTCCTCTTTCTTCACTTGTCATTAGCCAACCTCCACGCCTTCATAGGTAAGCTCTGCAAAAACATAACCCTAGGTCGAATATATAGTATAAATGTCAAGGCGCCGAAAAGGACGCAGAGCACGTTGACGTAGTAGTAGCCGTCCTTGAGAACCTCGCAAGTACCACCGCCGGCGACGCAGCGCTCCTTCTCGGCCTGGAGGGCGCACGAGAATGGTTCGGTGATGAGGAGGTTGCTGTCTTTGAGGTCGGTGAGCTGAGTGGGATCGCCGGGGTGGCAGGTGGCTTTGGTGAAAGTGTCGACGAGGCGGAGGATGAAGAAGCGGGGGAAGGTCCCGCCAAGATTAGACACGCTGAGGAGGGTAGACAGAGTTATGTTAGTTACTGATACCGTGAATGAATATGCACCAGAGAAGCTATCAATTTATCAACATTTTTTGAAGGAGGGGGGAAAAACTTACGTCGCTAGGAGGGTCATGTAAGTACCCCCGATGGCCGGGTCCGAAATCCTAGCATGGAACGCCGAGACGGCAACAAACATGACCGTGTTCATAAACGTCGAAAAGACGTGCTCGACGATAACCGTCAAGAGATACCAAGTCTCGACACCGGAAGCCGGGAATATCGCGACGGTGAACTGCGCGAAAATAGCAGCGACGAGCCTACCGACGAAAGCCCAGCACCAAAGCCTCATGGGCGTGTACTCCTGCGACCACTTGCCGGCGTAGTAGCCGAGACCAATCTCAAAGGGAAAGTCGATCAAGACCGTGAGCGCCATGTTATCCTTCCCGAAGCCCTTATCGAGGAGTTTGAGGTTGGTTACGGCGTCGTTGGCCTGGAAGCCGATCTTCGCGATTAGGTGGACAATGATGATGGTCTGGATATTCTTGAGCTTCAAGACGCCCCACATGATCTTGTATACGTCCCAGATTCCGTCTTCGTTCTGGGTCTTCTCTTCGCGCTTGAGGAGGGCAAGACCAATGGTGACGGCAATGTAGGCCCAGCCCCAGAAAGTAAGATACCCGCCGAGGGTCATCAGACCCTCTTCGATGGGCTCTGCGCGAAAGTACTTGTTTGCGAAATCGGCCGAATTGAAGGCGAGGAAAACGGTGTAGGAAAGGAAGTTGCCAGCCGTGAGACCGACAGTTTGGGCCGTTGAGGCGTAGGAGACGTTTCCGGGTGTGAGGAGTGTGAGCGCCCAACCGTCGACAGCGATATCCTGAGTCGCGCACATAAAGACGAGGAAGAACCACCAGCCGGTGAAACCCCACACACTAGGTCCGCCCTCCTTTCCGGTCATGGCCATCAGTCCCTCCACTCTCGAGCCCAAAAACAGCATACCAAAACCAGAGAGGATCTGGATTGGTAATATCCAGCTTTTCCTCCGGCCGAACCTGGGGCTCCAAACCGCATCGACAATCGGGCTCCAGAAGAGCTTTAGTGAATAGGGATAGCTCGCAAGAGTGAAGACGCCGATTTCACTGTACGACATGTGGTTCTTTAATAAGAACGGGACGGATCCCATGGCTAGGCCCATAGGGATACCCTGGAGGAAGTATAGCAGGACAAGCAGCCCAAAGTTGCGCTGGTCCTGGATCGGGAGCTCGAAGAACCCATGGTTATTCACGATGGGCGTCTTAGGGACGGGGTCGTCGAGGGAGAAGGACTCGCGCGCCATGATATTCTGGGTGACTTGTTTCGAATCGAGAGGAGCGGGCTTCCGCCGCTGCTCCACGTGGCTGTTCATGTTGCCGTTGCCGTTTAACCTTACACTTCCTGTAGAAAGTGAAGACGGCCCGTTGGTTTTGGGCGATCTGGTTCTTCGGGGTTTGGCGCCCATCTGTACTTTTGAAAGGACTATCAAGGACACTCCGCTGGGACGAGGGAGTGCAGGACCAGGTTAGGGGCGAGGTTCGCGGAATCGCAGGTATCGAGAAGGAATGTTCAGGTTTGACTGGCTCGAGCTTTCGCTTATTGGTTTTTCTTGGGATCAAGAGAGTCGAGGCGATGTCGAATCGGCTTGAAAAGAGTTGAATAGCTGAGGGAGAGAGAGAAAGAGAAGAGAGTCTTAAAGAGTGTAAAGAGGATAGCAAGGGATCGCAGATGCAATGGTGATGGACATGGAGAGAAGAGTTACAGGCAGCAACAGTATAGAGATAGTGACAGCCAATACACCAATACAGGAAGGGATCAATTAGACAGCTAGCAATGGACAAATTGTCCACGGCCCCTCTATCTGCAGCAAAAGATTGGCTATCCGGGTGGGTTGGCTGTCCGTTCCCGCCACCCTGGGATTGACAAATGCGACAAATGCGGGAATGTGAAAAGGTTCCAGAATGCGCAAGAAGTGATGGAAGTGATACCGTGTCCACAGATTTGCCAAGCGGCAAAATGACAACAGGGTGTCTAAGAGAGTAGCAGCCAACCAGGTACGGCCTCGTATAGGATTAGAAATCTGGGAACCCAAAAAAAGGGAAAGAATGGCAAGGTCGGGCAAGAAGGGAAATCGAAGAGAAAGTAAAATGGAGTAGAGGTCAATTTAAGGAATGCATCGAGTTTTATCTCAAGTTTTAGAGAAGAACTCAGATCTGACCCTGGATTCACATATGAACCTTGTTTCCCAAATGCGCAACAGGGCCCAAGCAGTCGGCTTTCGTGTCTCTGTTCGGCGAAAAAAACCTGGGGAAAGAGACGAGGTGAAACGATTATGTAATCGGGCGTCTCCAGCTCTCTCACAGCTCACACACTGTGACATGTGCAGCTGACAACGACGCAAAACACTACAGTGTTATCTTATCGATAAGATAGATAGGTGCATGTAACAATGATTCCGTGCTGCCCAAGCGACAAAGTGACAAACGAGACACCGCGACGCGACCTGGGCGTGGAACCTAAATCTTCATGAGCTCCTATCGGAAAACATCCTCCTGGGCCTCCGAATAGATCCGAATATTCGAGCCATCGAGAAGCAGGATGAATTCCGCCGAGCAAAAACGCGTCGCGCGTATTAACGAGCTCGACAAACAAATCGAGGAAGCTGAGGCGCGAGGTGAGTTAGTCCGCGAGAGAACCCCCAAACCCCCTCCCCCCCAGTCCCGGAACTCTCTCGAGACTAATCATCCCAGTTAGTGGAATCATTGCAGTACCTCCTCAAAGTCCAGCTTGCCAACGCCCTTTCCATCAAGTACTCTTACGACCGCGCCAACTCACAGACCGACACCCATCAGCAGCTCCAGAAGCTCTGTCAAATCCACGAGGCTCGCGATCAGCAATGTCTCTACCGCATCTGCGCCGGCGTCACGGCCTTCAAAGTGAACGACCCGGACCCGAATGCCGTTGATGGAAGCAAGGTGCTCGGTCTTCGCTTCGAGGTCATGTCCAAGGCGCAGTTCATCCACCCTTATTTCGTCATGCTCAACCGTCCCTGGCTACCCGATTCGGACTTTCTAAAGGTCCACAGACACACGGTGCCGCCTTATATCCCGCTACCAGGACTCGCGCAGAGACATCTACCGCCGCCGCCTCCCAAGAATGAGAAGACCGGACAACAGGAGAGACCGGTCAAGCAAGACCTCGCGCACTTTGCAAGGTGTCTGAGGAAGGAAATCGTTCGATACCACAACAGGGTCGGTGCCATCGCAGATCTCCGCCGTGATATCGGCATCACCGGCAACGAAGAGACCGACGACGACGAGAAATGGCTCATCGACGTTAGTGCCGTCGACCCGGAGGCGAAACAAATCAAGCTGGAATGGGCCAATGGCAGAACTGGCCGCGCGGTTATGGACGGCGACGGTGTAGTCAGGCAACTTGTCGTTTTTGGCCCCGAAGGCAGAGATAGAGAGTCTATGAGGGCTCTCTGGACGGAGAATCTCCGCATCGAAGACCTTGCCGGTAAGCTTACGCAGCTGAGGCAGAAGGAGTGGCGACGCGAGTTGGAGCTGGAACAGGAGCTGGAGAATACGGCATTACACGACACGACGACGTAACACAAAAAAAAAAAGGCGACTTTCAAGGAACCAGGCACTTTTAAAACACGCCACTCGAAAACCGGACCCGATAGACTTCTAGGGCTTGAGTAGTGGCTATGAGTTAAAAGCCGATTGTGTTCGCTCGACATTCCGACCCTGTCAAACACGGAGTAAGGACGGGTCTGCTGTTTCCCAGGCAATATACGTGTGTATGTTGAGGGCGAAAAAAAACGAGGAATAAGAGGCAACGATCGATCCCTACTTCTAACGTAGGGTTAGAAACACCTCACAGCGCTCCCAGTAGCATCGTGCCCTACGTTACCAACAGGGATTGGTTTGACTACTAGAAATAGAGTTACCTACTTCTCCCCTCAATGAGGGGTCTTGGGGGCTGTCTAAAACGGGATGAAATCATCGATCGAATTAACTAGAGGATGTCACGTCTAGGACCACCTCACCATCGACTGGCTGTGAACGAGCGTGAACCATGGTTCGTCTAGGGCGAAAAGGAAAAGGGTTTCCGGCACAGTCGGACGGCAGCCTACAAGCAACAACCTCAAGAGAGTTGGTTGGGTCGCGTCAAGCACTGCGCGTGGATACGGCGTGTTTACAGAGAACACTGAGCAAATCTCAGGATGTAACTACCGAACATACCTCCCTCCTTTACACACCACACGGAACTTTGTTTCTCACCCCTCACGAGCTTGTGCGACCATAAGCCCTTCAGTGCAGACCGGTGTTCCCCGGCTGAAGAACACTAGGTTGTCCGACGTCTGGCTTGCCACAGCGAAGGATCCATGTTACGATATTACATGCGCATTAATAGCACAGCCCTTAAAACCCCAGATCTTCATCCTCTTAAACAATAGACAGAACATTATGAAGGAAATCGTCCCAATCATGGCATCCCTTTCTTAGCCAAGAATGAAATAAAACATCCACCGGTGTCCTCTTCACCACATGGCCATCCTCCTTCAAGACGAGGTTGTGGCGTGTCCCTCTCTCCTTAATAGCGGTACCTGTATTATTCCCGAAATGAGGGTGTCCTCCTCATTAAGCCGAGAGTGACGGGAAATTTTATCCAGCATCCAGCACAGCCAAGCAAGCGCAGTTAAGGTGAGCACCGAACGTACTCAAATCGCCGTAGACCTCTCCTCTTTCCCCCTCCTCCTTTTCCGCTTTCCCTTCTCAAGGCCCTCATTTTAACCCCAAGTTTCCGTTGAGCCGTTCTGATATGTAATATGTAGTCTTATGCATGGCTCTTGTGATGAGAAAAACAAATGGTCCACACTTCCCCGGAGTAGTACAAGGTTCAGGTCTATGGAACAAGTTATTCCTGCTCGGAGTTGGGGCTTTTTTTTCTTCCCAGTTTTGTTTCTCTCGAAACATCCTTCATCGGGATTAAAAAAAACCAAAAGAATTCATTGGTACTTTTCCCAGTAACTGTAGGAAGGTGAAATGCTGATAGTAATACCCGGAACACATTCCATCAGTAAAAATCCGTGAATACTGCACTTCTCTCTGTTTCACAGAGCTCCTCTCCAGCCACTCGCCGTAACCACGGTGGCTGGTTCTGAGAAGGGCCATGTACGAGGAGTCCTTGGCCACAATCCTCGGCTGGATGATACAATGCTCACCTCACCAGTCCCGGTCAATGTCAGGAAGTGGGTGCCCTTAAGGTGGACTGCATTTCAGCGATCTAGTAAGATCTACTTCGTAATGTTCCGGATCATCGAAGTAAAAGACGACATCCGCATTTCCCAAGTAGTTATGTGAACCGTAGTGATGAAGACAAAAAAAAGAGATATATTGAATTAATCGCCCTCAACCACCTAAATAACACCAAACCCGGCCCATAGAACCCAAAACCTCTAGATTCTATGAAACCGCTTAGCACAAGGCATCCCCGGTATCCCTTTCCCAGCCCCCAGTCCTCGAGTCAAGCTAGGAGCAAAAGTGAGCCTGTCCATCGCCGCTCGGGGATCGGCACCGAAAAAAGGGATCCGCCTTTGGCCGAAGATGAAATATTCGGTACTAACACAACCCGCACACGATCCTCTTTCTCTCCTTCCGAATTGCTATTACACATTCGGCGTATAACGCCATATCGTCCTCTTTTCTTCACCCCGATATGTAAAAAAACTTCACCCTCCACCCATGGTCCATGAATAAAAAGTTCAGTAAGACAAAAAGAAAGTGGGGAAACCCTCCACGCTTATCATGCCAAATTTTGGATCAAAAAGGACAGGAAATAGTGTAGGGAAGGGGAGTAAGGAGAAAAATTCATTAAGGAAACCGCG
>JUDQ01000124.1:44322-64465 GCA_000812075.1 Scedosporium aurantiacum
ACTTGTGGGGAGGGAAGGGCACGGGCTTGGGCTTCTCCTTGCGCCAGGCCCAGTGCCAGTCATCGGCATCCTCGTCGTCGCAGTCGTCAATGTCGACGCCGTGGTGGGGAGGATGCCAGATGGGGATGGGCTTCTTGGCCCCCGCGGGAGGTCCCTGTCCCTTCTTGGGGAGATGGGGAGCGGGCGGCGCCGCGATGCCGGGAGGGAAGCCGATAGGACCGGCGTAGACCTCGAAGGTGGCGTCGCCACCAGCGGGGGCATCAGCGGGGACAATATCGCCACTGACGACATCACCGACGGTGATGGCCGAGGCGTCTTCCTGGGCGTAAGCGACAGCAGCGAGGCCGAGGACGAAGAGAGGAAGCTTCATCGTGACAAGGTCGGGTGGTATATTACCCAACAAAGAATAATATTATGAGTTATTTCAGACAGCCGGGTAACGAAGTTTGGCAGCGAAGCGAACGACGAAGCGAATGTACCGGTATCAGAGATACTTGGGGAAGAAAGAGAAAGGAGAAGGACAAGATCGACATCGAGAAGGGGGAGAAGGCCGCCTTTTGTGTGTTTTCGAACCTTTGGCCCTTCTACAGCCTGCACACAATATCCCGAACTCGCAGAGATGGAAGAAAGCTCAGGGTGACTAAACCCGTAAGGCCGTCATGCACTTCGGGTGCGTAGTATTACGCCGAGTGAGGCCCAGACGAAGAGAGATGCCGGTGTATCCACGACTCCTCAACACTCTGGAGCCTGAATCCAGGCACTACGGACACACCAGGCCACCAGGCCGGTCAACTCCTCAGAATCCATTTCGTTTCTTTCCATTTCCCCATACCAAACCATCAAAAGCGTATAGCCTGAATGTTTTCTAAGCTCGATTAATGATTACTGCATGCGCCGGGCCACCAACGGAACTTTTCGCCTCGGCGGTGATGAACAAGAAGGAAGCTCCATTATATCGAGCGAGCATCCTAAAGACGTCACCCCGTTGTCGCCATGCACTTGATTGGCCATTGGGACCCGTCCCTGCGGCTAAAGTGTCCCAGCCGATGTGCAATAACGGACGATATTATAGCAGCGACCATTCGTATTTTTACTTCTATCTTGCCTGTAGGATAAAGTGCACGGCCGAGTTTAATTGCTCTAACTCTCAGGAAGGGATAATGAACATGTTGGTCTCCGCTGCTGGGGAAAGTTGGCAGCAACAGGCTTCGACGCGATTCCCCCTCGTGCGTCCTCAAGTCGTGGTGGGCTCGGTCGTCGCCGCGTTTTTCGAGATCCGACACTGTTTTGTCCATAATAAAGAGACTTTCCATCTTCACATCAATGAGTGTGGGCTCATAGCATGTCGTGCGTTGAGCATATCCACACACCACTCTCCATCCCACATCCCACACCCCACAGCATCCCTTTCCTCAGAAATGCACGAAGGCACCACGCTCGGGAACTCTGAACTCAACGTTACCTCTGCTCCTCCAATGCTACCCTCATTAGGGAATCATCTCCTGGTACCTGCATCGATCGAGATCAAGTACGCTTCCACCACCATCACAGCAGTAGTAGCTTACCCGCGTGGCTAGGCTGCCCACAGGAGGGGAGAAAAATGAAATGGTGTTCTCTCGCTCTTTAACATCATCGAACACCACTGCCATAGGATTTCCGACAGTCGACGAGCATTTTGAGCGTGACATGGCGGTGTGAGGAATCGACGGGTACCGAAAAAAGAAGCAGGCAAGTCTTCCAACGATAGACTCCAAAGCCGTACCCTATTCATAGACGTAATTCCGCCTTCTCCGGCTCATTTCCAAAATCCCAAGATAGACCCCTCGGGATCTTGCACACCCCGAAGATCATCATGATGTCAGCCAGTTCTAGTCTGGCTAAAAAAAGGGGTCGACTTCCCCAGGAATCCCAATATGGTTGGCTGATTCCGCCGGTGCGGCACCGATTTGTCGTATATGTGAGTAAACTATGCAGCATTCTCGAGCCAGCGACACATCAAATCCACTTCGATTATATGGATACATCAATATATAGTGTGCATAAGCCTGAGCGTGGCCGACGCACTGCAAATCGCGGCACAGCACCGAACTTCTCGCACCTGGATATAAATCGTCGTGGTCACTGGCGGATCATGGGCCCCTCTCCGAAAGAAGGTCAACCACTCGTGTGCCGCCACAATATCGAGTTAAATCACGATTAATATAAGTAATGAGTCGGACCACCTGAGCATCAGCTGGTGCGTCAGGCTAGGGGCTATAACAGACACAACCGGTGGTGCAGGCCCTCTGCCCCTAAAGCTCTTTGTAATCGCCTGCACGCTTTCCTTTCCGTGTGTCGAAAGTGAGATCCGCTCTGATTAGTTGAGGGATGTGCTTTTTTGATATTCCCGTCGATCTTAGTTGATCATTTTAAGAAAAGGGGTCGGAGGTTTTTTTGCTGGCTAGACGAACGCCTAATCAGGCCAACGTTGAAGACTGCAGTGAGCCTATTTAGCACGAGCAGCAAGGTAGGCGAGAGAAAGAGAGAGAGAGAGGGTCGTGGCCCAACATAGAAGAGAAGAGGTATTAAAATGCCGTCTTGTGTCGAAATATTTCCCATATTGTGTGGCACCTCAAGCACAACGTCGCAGCCAGGCTGACATCGTGTTTTGGTCGATTGGAAATTTGGCCCGCGAACTCCGAGCACTCCTTGGAAGAGGCGCGGTCGGCACGTTTCCCACTCTACAGCAGAGCCTTGTATTGGACCCCCCAGCCGTCGGCGTTGCGGGATAGGAAAGGGCCCATGCAGGAATGTCTAGTATGTTCTTCGTCTCATCCCTCCAACGTCTGTCGTTTGCATGAAGTAGGTTGGTCCTCATGTAGGGCATTGGCCCTGCAGGCAAGCCGCACTGAGAAGAGGAAAAACAAAACAGGGCCGTGTTGACCCAACCTCTCTTGTGCGACTCTGTTGAATTACCGGGCTCGGTCACACACCTATGTAGCCTGATTTGACCTCATCTGGCCTGATGATACATCGTAAACAAAAGTAGGCGTAAGCGTGTAAGCCAAAAGGCTCTCAGTCCGAAATGCCGACATTCGTCGCATCCCCATGGGATTGAAAAGGGAGAATGGGACTTATTGCACTCTCGGGCGTGAGGATGTTGGGTTGTCCGACATTGGCTCAGTTCTCAAAGTCGTTTATATCTCGGAGGATTTTGACTCTCCCAAAAATAAAGACGTTGTCAGAAAGAGGAAAGCCGAGACACCATATCCGCGGCAAAAACCCCACGTTTTCGCTCACCAGTCAAGCCGGCTGTTCTTAGACTCGGTAACCGGCTTCGAAAGAGAGGACACCGCTTCTTCCTTTGAGCGCTGTTTTTCAATTGCGGTCTCGGTGCTCGCGGCCAAAATATCCATGTTGACGTTCCAGCGCCTGGCCTCCTCCTCGGCGACGGCAGTCCACTTCCGAATCAGAGGGTGAGAGGTTGCGACATCTTCAAAGACAATATCCTCCCGCTCGGCCTCGTCGCCTTCTTTCGAGACGTCGTACTTCCACGTGCCGTCGGGGAACCAATACTCCGCTCCAAAGACAATCTCAGCTTTCAGCTCGTCCCTAGCAGCCTGGGCTAGGCGACCGATACTTGCCATCTCGTGGCTGCTGCTGCTGCTGCTGCTACTGTCGTCATTTGCTGCCGGCTCGCCAACCCCATGGGGATTGTTTAATAAAGGCGTAGAGACAGATTCGGCAATGCCGTCGAGAAGCCCAAGGACTTGGCCCACCTTGGAGCCTACGGAAGCCCCTAGGCTGAAACCTTCGTCAAATCCAGCCTGTATGCTCTGAGCCTTGGCCGCAGTGATGCCGTCGCGATAGCCCGCAGTCGTGTGTTCCCTCTCGAGGCGTGGCATGTCCGACGGCAAAGAGATGCTGGCGCCGGAGTCTACACCCTCGGATGGGCCGGAACTGTTGGCACCGAAGACGTCATCTAAAGCGGCCTCGGCATTGCTTCGCTGCGCGGGCTGATATTCTGCGTCCATGGTGGCATCTTGGACATCGTCTGAATACTCGGGGTGCGAGATGAACATGGCTCTGCTAGGCTCAGGTCTCCTTCATCAAGACGCAACCTCGAGAGTTATTTTCCGACTTCTCCACAGGGTAGATTCAGGGTCCATAGGCGAATTTTGATTTAGTGAAGAAACTGTGGAGTAATAAAATATCGAGAGCGGAGAGCGGAGAGCGGAGAGAGACATTGGAGACATTGGAGAATGCTCAGCGTACCCCACGTGATTGTGCCGCTTCAGCTGTGCTTCACAGTTCTGTACTTCGTAATATTAATACACTCCTAAAAACTCTAGAAAATTTGATTGATGCTTAGAAATTCCAGACCGATCAACAATGTTGAATTGCATTGTGCAGAAGCAGCCCCAGTCCTAACTTCTCTTTCCTGCTTAGTAGCTTCCGATTTTGAGAAAGCGACAATGGATTGGGTGCAAGGTGGTTGTGTGGAAGCGTCGAAGTGAAACCCAGCCATCAGTGGAGAGTGTTGGCTACAAATGGGGACATCAATATTCTAATTATTGATGATTTTTTTCTTCAGTTGCCTATCTCGTGAGCGCGACGTACGAAGTAGGAGCATCAAATTGATCAATTGATTTGATGGCTTTTACTTCGCACACTACTAGTATTAGCAAAATGCCCTAGAATCATGATGAGCCTATCCGTTATCCGTGCCTCCCCACCGGTGTAGACTTCTTGGGGGCGGACCTGAGCCTGGCTTTATTACACTACTTTGTACACTATTGATGCGTGTAAAGTTAAACTACTCTTGATGAGTGGAGAACTGGGAATTATATCGCGTAGTGTACGAAGTAGTGTAGAAACGGAAGTTTAAACGCCAGCTGTGTAAGTCATTTGTTCAATGGCGGCTCACCAATCTGAGGCCTCTAAGCCCAAGGTCCAAGTATGAAGACGATCTGGGGTTTGAACTCGAGTATTATTAACTATTTAATCAAATCATAAAAACAGAAGCTTTTTATATAGGCGTCATATCATTAGAGCCCGAACTCGATCAGAAGGTGTGACCTGGACCTGTTGAAGAACCACCAACAACATCAATAGTCCATCATAGTCCATCTAGTCAAACCCATAATCTATACATCCAGGCGGTGACGCCTCAATACCGCATAACATATGTAGATGCCTATCCAACAGCATCTCCCAATTTGAAAAGAAAAGATGAAGGTTGGCTCTCCAGCTAGCCTTCTAGAAAATGGCCAACAAGTTCCACCCAACGCAGGTTGCCTTGGCCATTTGAAGCGCAACGAGGCCGCCCAGATATACCGCCCCCGTAAACACAATAAGACCCCAGTAATCCCCACCATTGGAAGTCAGGATCTCTCCGCCGATAGGGATGCTAACGAGACACGCCACCGCCACGAAGGTGTACGTCGTCGCGTAGTAGCGCCCGTAGTGCTGCGTCTTACACAGACGGCCAATGCACACGGGGCTGATGCTAATGTTGTTGCCGCTCGAGAAGCCGATCAAGAGCATGAAGAAGACAATGCCAGCCGTCGTGTGGCCCGCGGGGAGCCAGATGGCGAAACACGCGACGATGGCGAGGACGATGGCCAGCATGTTGGAGTTGAAGGGGCCGAACTTGTCGCCCCACCAACCGGGGAGCGCGCGACCGAAGACCGAGCCTGCGTTGAGAACCGCCAGCATATTAAAGGAGAAGTTATCGTTGAAGCCCTTGTGCAACATGTAGCTCGTGATGTAGGTGAGGGGGATGAAGAGCGCGAACTCGAGGAGGAAGATTCCGATTGTCGTCCATAAGAAGGTGATGTTCTTGAAGATTCGGATGTCTGGGTGCACGTTGGCATTCTGAGCGGGTGGTAGACGAGACCGAATGAGAAAGTTGGACGCCGCGCAGAGAGTAAACGACAGGAAAGCTAGTATGCGCACAGCCCATCCCCAGCCAACACGCTCGAATAGGCTGTTGAGCATGAGAGGGAAGATAATGCCTCCGATCGAACCCCCTGTGGAGGCTATTCCCGTTGCGAAGGCACGCCTCCGCTTGAAGAAATGTCCCACAGCGGCGATTGAGGGGGTAAAGATTAACGATGACGAAAAGCCAGCCAGGACTCCGAAAGAGAGGATGAAGTGCCAGTATTCTAAAAGAGGGGGGGGAGAGAATGGCTAGTCAGTAACATGCGGATGAAATTTCAAAAACTACTGAAGAGTAGGAGGATGGGAGTATGGGTCAAGGGGGAAAAAAAAAAAAAAAAAAAAAAAAAAAAAAAAAAAAAAAAAAAGACTACGCACTCGTGCTAAAGCTGAGACCGAGAAGGCTGGCCAGCTGTGTAAACGTGCCTCCCAAGATGAGCCATCGGGGACCATGCTTGTCAAAGATCGGACCAATGTAGATGCCACAGAAGAAGGCGAGGAACGTGTATAGGGAAAATATCCAGCCAATTTGGCCGCTGCTATGCTCGGCAAGCTGATGGGTCGAGACATAGGCTTGGAAAGTTGCCAGTGTATTCATGAGTCCCAAAGACGAGAGCAGAGCGAGCCAGCAGCCTAAAACTACAAGCCACGCAGCCAACCCTCCCTCCGGATATTCTTCCTCCTCCTCGTCCCCTTCATTCTCAAGCGATCCAAGCTCAGTATCTGTTTCTCCCGACGGCGCTGGCTGTTGTGCTTGGTCGAGGGGTGCAGATCCCTTCTTCTCTTCGGACTTTTCCGCCTCGGGCCGCGCCGCAGGACCACATTGCCCCTGCGGGAGTCCGGGCTGGACACCTTTCTCACTCACATTGTCAATGGCAGTCATTCTGAATGAGCAGGATTATCAGAAGTTCCGCAATAGCCAGAGCGAGGATTTAGTGTAAGTTGTCAAGTCAAACCCAGACATGGCAGAGGCAATTGGAAAGAAGGTGGGCTTTATAGGCAGGATTATTAGTGAAAATTACCAGGAGTGGAGTCATACTAGGAGAAGAAGCTTAGTGTAATAGTGCAGTGTAGAAATGGGGATCCAACACCAAAACTCAACGGGGGACCGTCACTTGCCGAACCACGAGGCCGGGGTGCTGGGCATGGGTGTCCATTGGAGGGGAGGCCGGAATTGTTAGTTCAACGTTGGGTTCGAGTGGAGAGACACACGGATACAGTATACTTCATACGAGTTTTCTATTATTTAGCGGCCCACTATTACGTACCGAGAATGGCATGGGACCCAAGGCAACATTGAAGGATTTCCTGGTCCTTTTGAGTCTTCCAGAACTCTCGACCTTGCAAAGTATGACAAAAAGGAAACCAATCGCGATTGGCGAAGGCCGAACTCTACGAAGTAGTGTACAGCAGCCGACTCTCGGGTGTGCTTCCGGGACTAATTCCGGCCACTAATTCTGGCCTTTCCGGCCTCTCGCGTCTCCTGGCTGGGCGCAGACCCGGCGCTTTTCGCTGCTGCGTTTCGGAGGACGCCACCTCCACTCCCCCTGCTAGCCGACTATCGGAAATTTCCTAGTCCCCAATGGCCCATTGACTCTTTTCCCGCTCCGAATCGCAGTCCGACGCCCTTCGAAATGCACGATGTGCACAGCAGACGGTGGTGTAACTTTTCGAGCGAATGGCGACTAAGAACGCACCCCGCTATGCACAGGAACCGCACCGACTTCCCGATTTCGAATTCACATGGGCGGGGTTCTGATTGTCTTGCTTTTTTTTTTATTCCTCCTTTTTTTTTTTCTTATTCTTTTCCACGGCCTGCTGGAGTTGGTGGGGAGAGCATTTGCCATATGCACATCATTAAGCATATTATTGGTCCTCGTCCTCAACCTCCTCCACACTGACCTTTTGAGGACCGACAGCGGACGTCGATCCTGCTTCATTGGGCGCTGCTGCTGCTTTCAAGTATCCCTCCTTCTCGAGGCGGTCGGCTTCCTCGGGCTCCATAAGACCCCCATGACCTTTGCCCTTTTTCATCTTCATCATAACCGACGTAGGTACGAAGGCCTTGACAGCTTCTTTCCGTAAATCTCGAACCACTGGTTTCGCTTCGTACACCGTCTTTTCTTCTGGTGGTGGAGCTGCCTGGGCCTTTTCATCCTTCTTCGCTGGAGGTGGTGCTGCTGTCTCCCCAGCCTCGGCGCGTTCCGCCTCCCTCCTCGCTCTCCTCTTCGCCCACCACTTATCCATGATCTCTTTAGGTATCGGAGGCGGAGTATCTCGGGGCATTGGTATTCGCTTCACATCTTCGGGAACATCCTCATCACTCGAAGAATAGTAGCCGCCGCGTCTCCTCTTTCCCAGCACGCCCCCTTGGTCCGCACCGTCCCTTGGTGCTCTGAAGACTGGGGCTGCATCTCCGAGGGCCTCTCTCGCTTTTGTAACTGCACGGAGTTCCTTTCCTAGTCCTTCCAAAACTTGTTCCTCGTGGCGCGTAAGCTTGCCGCCGTTTTCCGTTATCGCTTTGAGGTCATCGATCTGTTTTTGTATTCGGTGTGGATTTCGCCGCGCGAGCTTTTCATTTCTCCTCGCTTGAACTTCGGCTCGGCCTATGCGAAACAACGCTTTGTTAAAACTACTGCACTTGAGCGATGCTTCGAGGTCGAGGCCGACTAAGAATGGGTGTATCCTTACCTTTCTTTATAGCCTTTGCCTTATCTGCTTTGCGCTGGGCCTGCACAGGGTTATACCCGCGTTCCTTGTTCATTGCGGCTAGGCGGAAAAGGCCCAGACGGTATCTAACGCGGTATTGAATGAGAATTGGGGATCGTAGTGGGCAGAGCTTCTTGCCTTGCCACCGACTTGGAATGCATGCCCCAGAGACAGGATCTCAAGCTTCAAATCGATGATGGATTCGGCTTCGTATGTTTATCATCACGTGGAGATGAGAAATACGTACCGTGCTTCGTACACTGTACTGTTGGGGGTCTTAATCAAAATCCCTGCCATTATTAGAAGGTACGCTCCACATGGCAGCCAGAGTTCAGCGTCGCTGTTGCTGCTGCAACGGTGTTTGGTTGTTGACTACTCCCGCAAGGAAAATTGCCCCGCACTAGCCCACTATACAGCACCACTAAACTACGGAGGATGAGCTCTTTATTGGGACTGCTTTTGTGTGACGAGGCACTACGATGTGCTACCAACAAGTTTGATTGATGTCTGAGAAATTGCATTGGGCCTTGATTCGATTGATTCAGGTACGGTTGGTCCTTCCACAGACCGAGCGCAAGATACTCCTTGAGATGCGAAGTACATTCGAGTGACGTTGACGTTTGTTGACGTTTGTTGTTCTTCTTGCATCCAGAGACAAAACAAACTCCCTGTTTTCCAGCCAACCCAAGGGGAAACCTCCTCGATTTTCGACAGCCATTACATCGGACTTGCATCTGGCAGGGTCGTGATATGCACGAAATCTTAAAGTAGCATTACCCTATCGATACGTTTTTTTTATTATCGACATCACGCTGCGGAGAAAGACCTCCAGACTAGACTCCCCTCCTTCTGATCCCTGCATGGGAAGGAAACAGCCATCACATCTTCAAGTTCTAGAAATCGTGGTAGGTCCCTTCGGGCTTTTCGTCTGCATTTGGCATCTCTTGCACCACACTCCAAGCCTATCACCGAGATATGCTTGTGTCATTAGCCTACGGCCCAACCCAGACTACTGACTAGTCAATCATCGCAACAGGCGCGCAGAGCCTCAAAATGACCAACTTCATGACGAATCTGCTGTCCGGCGGCAGCAAAGGGGACAAGTCTGCCCCCCTTGATATCTCACCTCGACCGACTACACCGGCCAAAGGCCAACACGATTTCCTCGACCCCGCTTCCACGCCTCGAGGCAGCCCAAGCAAGAAGACCACGGTCCCGGGAGCTTTCGATCTATCCAACGTCTTTGATAATGCATTGAAACTCAATGCGCCGGTTTTGGAGAGTCCTGTCAAACTCACCCGGCCCCACAGCGGCGTGGTGCCTTTGTCCCCCGGCAAGAGCAACATCCAGCCTCTCGAGGACACCTCGATCTCGACCTTGAGCGCCGACGATAGTATTGTACACAAGATCGGGGTAGCTTCTCACACTAGTCCCCTCAAGAAACAAGGCCAAGAAAACACGCCGCCGCCTTCACGTCTGGGTGTCTTTGACTCCTCTCACCACCACAATCATGCAGCGATTTCGAGACATGAACTCTATCACTCGAGCAGGCCCGTTACCCCTGCCAAGAAGTTCAACACATCCCGGGGACTTACCCCGGAAGAGCTTGAGATTCTCCAAAAGCCGAACGTTCGAAGGCTGGTCAACGTGACGCAGCTCTGTACGTCCCTCCTACATATCCACTCCTGCTTTGTTGTCACAAGGAAGCATGACGCATACTAACTAATTTGTGGCATGTAGATTTCCTTGACTACTACTTTGACCTCCTCACCTACGTAGGCTCCCGACAAAACCGTCTCGATGCTTTCAAGGCGGAATACCCTGCTCCGCCCGAGACGGACAAGGAGACGTATGACCAAATGTGGCACAAGTATACTGGCAGAGAGCGTGCCAATCTACGTAAACGCCGCGTTCGCCTTCGACAGGGAGATTTCCAGATCCTCACCCAGGTCGGCCAGGGAGGGTATGGCCAAGTCTTCCTCGCCCAGAAGAAGGATACGCGTGAGGTCTGCGCTCTCAAGGTCATGAGCAAGAAGCTGCTGTTCAAGCTCGACGAGATCCGCCATGTGCTCACGGAGAGAGATATCCTGACAACGGCCAAGAGCGAATGGCTCGTGAGACTTCTGTACTCGTTCCAGGATGACAGGAATATTTATCTTGCCATGGAATACGTACCTGGTGGTGACTTCCGAACGTTGCTCAACAACACTGGAGTCCTCTCCAACCGCCATGCGCGCTTCTACATTGCCGAGATGTTCTGCGCCGTCGACGCCCTGCACCAGCTGGGATACATCCACCGCGACCTGAAGCCTGAGAACTTCCTGGTCGATTCTACGGGGCATGTCAAGTTGACCGATTTCGGTCTGGCGGCGGGAATGCTGTCTCCCGCCAAAATTGAGTCTATGCGAGTCCGCCTCGAGAAGGCATCGGAAACATCGGTACCCTTCGGGAAGCCCATGGATCAGAGGACCGTGGCCGAACGTCGGGAGGGATACCGATCGATGCGAGAAAAGGATGTCAACTACGCAAGGTCCATTGTCGGCTCCCCCGACTACATGGCGCCGGAGGTTCTGCGTGGCGAGGAATACGACTTTACTGTGGACTATTGGAGTCTCGGATGCATGTTGTTCGAGGCTCTGACGGGATTCCCGCCCTTTGCCGGTTCTACTCCCGATGAGACTTGGAGGAACCTGAAGCACTGGAAGGAGGTTCTGAGGAGGCCCGTTTGGGAGGACCCCAATTACTTCCTGAGCAACAGAACTTGGAACTTTATTACCACGTAAGTTTTTTTTTTTTCTAAGTTTTTTTTGTTTTTCCCCTTTTCTTTTCTTTTCTTTTCTTATCTTATTTCACAACGGAAGTGCTATCTCATACTAAGACGCGTCCACAGTTGCATTCAATCCCGGTCCAGGCGATTCTCCAACATCAAGGACATCTACGATCACCACTACTTCGCTGAAGTAGACTGGGACACGCTCCGCGAGACCCGGGCCCCCTTCGTGCCGGAGCTGGACTCCGAGACCGATGCCGGCTACTTCGACGACTTCAGCAACGAGGCCGATATGGCCAAGTATAAGGAGGTCCACGAGAAGCAGCAGGCGCTCGAAAGCATGGCGGAGCGCGAGGAAGAAATGAGCAAGAGCCTCTTTGTCGGCTTCACCTTCCGCCATCGAAAACCCCAGGGCGAGGATGGCGGCGGCGGTAGCAGCAGTCCTCGCAAACCCATCCCCCTCGATGGTACGTTTGGCACGATGCTCTAGAGTAAGCCGTCGTCGCTCTCGGCGTGCTGTCGGCCTAGGCGGCTTGGTCTAGGATCTCGCTATGGCGGCACAACAACGGGCCGACATGGTCTATTTTAGAGGCGGGTTGGTGTTGAAGGAGAAAGAAACTCAACGGAACCGAAAGAAAGACGTTTCGTTCTGTTTCGTCGTTGTGGATTTTATCCGTACAACCCCCCGTGCTCTTTTTTTTTCCCCTTGTCTCTTCTTCTTTTCCTGTCTCGTTTGTCTGTTTCAGTTTTTGTTATTAGCATTCAGCATTGCACTTTGTTCTGTTGCGTCGCTTGGAGTTGGGAAAAACAATTATGAAGGGGGTGGGCTTCCGTTTATGTTTTGTTATTATTTGTTTGTAAAGGGGAATGAGCAGCAGGGAGAAATAAAAGAAAAAAATACATGTCTCGAGTGCAGGGCGGCAAGTTCGATGAACAACAGCAAGCGGAGAAGAAGAAGCCCAGGCAGGAGAAAAAGAAACGACGTGGTTCTGTTCTTCCCGTTGTTCTGCGAGAGTAGAAGTTGTTTTTTTTTCTACGTTTCTCTTTTTGGGCTGCAATAGGCACGTTAGAGATGTAGGCTATTATAATCAAGATCAATGTTTCTTTTCATTCAGTGATATTAGCGTTTCCCAACATTTGATCCATAAAACCAACCTCCTTTAGCTTGTTGATATGGCGTAGGCATGAGAGTTCCATGCGCTGCTACCAGGCGCCTGGCCCTCCTTTCTAATCTCAATACAAAACTCCCGGGCCGTAAACCAAAAATCAAGAATATTATCCTTTAACTCGAAGCAGTGCATGTCCCGCCCCTCACCTTCATGCAAATGATCCCCCCCCTTCGAAAACTGCGCCTTGACAGTCCACTGGAGCTCGGGTTCGCCGTCGGGGAGGTGTAGCATGTTCCTAACGCACACGTGCGAAGGGCGTTCGTACACGCGGGAGAAGTCGACGCCCAGCCTGCACTGGCCCACGGCGCGCCTGCCGCCGTTCTCGTAGTCGAAGAGGATGCCGAGGCAGGAGGAGTCGGGGAGGGCGTCCGGGTGGAAGACGGTTGCGGTTTTGACGCCGTTGAGGGGCGCGGAGGAGAATTTCACGAGGTGGTCCATGGCGAGGAAGTTGGGCACGATGTCCTCGGCGGTTGGGAGGGGGTAGGAGGTGCCTGTACGGGCGGCTCTCGCGCTTGATACGGTGCCGATCCTTGTGATGTGACCGAGTAGCGACGACCGGGTGAAGAAGAGCATTGTCGGCGCCGCGCCAAGCGGGTAGATGGGGAACTCGCTTCTCAGGAATGTGCCGAAGATGCTTTGGCCTGTGAGCTCGGTGCGTAGCTGGGGTGGTTCGTCTCGATGTTAGAAGGATCTGGGCCGCGTGAGATCTCAAGAACAGGGTGTGCAGCGTAAACAAACCAATATCGAGGGCCATTTCATAGGGAAATCCGAGTCTCGGCTTCTCAAGTCCAAAGACAGAATCCGATCATTCTTTGATATAGGAACATACAGCCAGCACATGCCATTGGGGGATAGATTGGATGGAATCGATGCATATGGCCGGTCGGGCGTGTGGCCGTGAATGTAAACCATCCCAAGGTAGTTTGCAAAGAAAAAAGTGAGACCGGTGACTGCAGTCAGGTCTATGCTGTACGAGCGAGAGTCCTTTTCCAGAGGCTCTTGGAGAAGTTCGACCACCCGGGGAGCTGATTCGTCCCCTTGGGGTATAGACGCCGGAAATGTCGGCGGAGTTGGGAGGTCCCACAGGTGCAGATTGGATTGCCATTGGGGGATGTGAAGGCGCATCAAACCGTCCTTCAACAGTTCGTTAGCATGTGGCTTCATGGCTGAGCGGTTCATGGGGCTGGGGCCTTTGTCTGCAGAGGAACGCTTGAAAGCTTCGATGAGATACCTGGAACAGTGCAGTGATTCCTTCTAGCTGGGCATTAGATGTATACTGCACAACAAAAAGGCGGTCATCATATCTCTCGTGCCGGTATCTCGCTTGCTCTTCGGCCAAGGTCTCAACCCTCCGAATGCCTCGCGAGTCGATAGTGAGCCGAATGACAGGAAGAGGCTCTTTAGATACTTCAGGTTTTGACATCCCACGCTCCCACCTCACGACCTCTCGTACAGGGACCTCGAGGCATTCCTCATCTGGATCCGGCTCCGGGGTCTCGGTGAGTTGGGCGGCGAGGTCTAGACCGGAAACATATCTCCAGAAATGGGCCGAGGCGGAGTATTTCCGGATGATCTGGAGAATCTCCTGCGGGAGCTTAGTGAGTCCCGGCAAGCCGTATTTTTCGGCGACCGCTGAAACTACTGAAACGTGAATGTGCGTAGTTTCCGGGAGGCCTAAGCAAGGCATGCGGGAGCAGGGCTGCCTCCAAGCTGCGTGTCTGAACAGACGGTCAGGGGCGGAGCAGGAGGTGTATTCACGCCTAAACATTTCGAAGCATTCAAGATGAACGGTGGCGGTATTCGGCTTCCTGTCACATTGGGGACATCGTCGACGAGCGCAGACGAGCCAACGGTGGATGGAACTGACGCGCTCAAAGGGTTCCGGGACGACGAATGGCTCTGTGCGCCTCCAGAGAGAGGTGGCAGTGTCATTGCCTATCACTATGCTCGAGTAAAAAGAAAAGAAAAACAATTTCAATAAGCTGCATATACCACCGACGATGTCCGATGTCAGAAACTCACAGCCCACACAGATGTCGCCCTTGGCGATGATGGCGTTGCAGATACCGCATAGCTGCTTCAATGGGAGGTGGTCGAGGTATTGGTGGAATTCTGGAGTATCGAGGGTGCGATCCCACGGCGAAGGAGCTCTCATGGCATCGGGATCAGCCATATTTCATTTTCAATGGTTGGGAAATTGATGGAGATGGGAGATAGATCAGTGGAAGGGCCACACTGTACAATGAGTGTAATGATGAGCATCAATTGATTTGATCCCTGATTGTGATGTCGTGGTGAATGGAGCGAAAGCTGACTGTGCTCTCGCTCCGAGTCTCAAGAGCACACATTGCAATGAGTTGAGCTTCAATGTTGCTCCTCCCCTGATAATCCACACCCGCCTGAGGCAACATTTGACACTTCGTTTTGACTAAGTATCCTTGTTTTTGATCTTTTGGCCTAGTTCAATTGTGCCTTCCTCATATGCTTCAATATTGTTAAAAGAAAAGAAAAGAAACAACATTGAAAGAGAGTACGAAATTAAAATCCCAAATCCTAGAGCGTCGACTTCTTCCATAAACACTCGTGCAAATCATCTCGGAGCTCAGCTCAGTCCAACGACCAGCGAGCGATACCACGCAGCAGACAACTTGGGAATAGGAAAGCGCCAACCGATTCGTCGATTACCGCTCGCCGAGGCGCGTACTATGCATGAAAATGACGCGGAGTGAGGCAAAGGGAGCCAGGAACCGCCATGCGTTGGGGCATCATCTGCATCTGGCAGTCTCCCGAACCCCTCACGTTACCAACCGTTTGTCCCAATATGAATACACCCTCTCGAGAGTTTCCATGAAATCAATACCCGGCATATGACCCTGAGAACCTTCCAAACTGCGCTACCGATCCATAGTCTGCGCTCAGCTCCCTCCCTGCTCAACATCAGCACAGCCTCCGCATGGCACAGAGAGTTGGCATTATCCTGGAATCAGAGGTTAGGCGCATCGGAGGTGACACTACGATACTTTCCTCGTGCTGTGCAAATCTAATGAGTAGAGAGCATTTGGATACGAGCCAATCAAAGGTTCCGAGGCTGATGGTCACAAGACGTAGAGATGCAAATCCTCATCTCATCTTAACGATTCCAACTTCGAAGAAACCAGCCATCAACAATAACCATTTTCGACACCAGCTCGAGACCGATTGTTAACCCAATATCTATCCTCACTTCATCTCTTCCCTTTACGTGTTATACTATATTATACTATATCACTACACACATCGAGGCAACAAACATCAATGGCCTTCTCCATCTCCCTCTCCCAAGCCTCGCTGGCTGCGACGATCCTCGCGTCCACCATCGGAACCTACATCGCCCTCTCCCCTCCCAACCCCAACCCAGACTCCCACGCCTCCTCCACCACCGACACCATCCACCGCCTCAACCTCGCCAGCCAACACACGACCAACGCAACAATCATCCCCCTAGGTCTCCTCTCTCTCCACGCCTCCAGCCTCGCCTACTTCCACCCCAAAATCCGCCCCTTCCTCCTCCGCCGCGGCGCCGAGAACGCCCTCAATGTCGATCTAATCACCTGGTCGGCCGCCACGGCCATCCCCCTCGCGCTCATCCTCACAGCCGGTGTTCCCCTGCGCCTGGTTTCGTACGCCTCGCTTGGCAAAAATTTCACCTTCGCGCTCGCCACGCCCGACCGGCTGAACACCGCGGGTATTTATCGCTACGTGCAGCATCCCAGTTACACGGGGATGGCCGTGCTTGTGCTTTCGAACACGGCGCTTCTGTATCGCATTGATGGCGTGCTGAGTTGCTGGGTCCCGACGAAGTGGTATCCCGTCGTCCGGTCTTTTTGCTGGGCCGCGCTTCCCGTCGCGGTGGGCGTCTTCTTATTTGGCGTGTGGACTCGGGTGAAGCAGGAGGAGCGGATGTTAAGGGCCGAATTTGGAGTTGAGTGGGAGGAGTGGCATTCCAAGACGCCTCGGTTTCTACCATGGAGATTCTATTAAGATAAATGTCTCTCGGAAAAAAATTTTAACCAAACAATTTAAATTTAACTTTCTATTTTTTCTATCTATCTAATCCCTCAACTCCTTTCCCTCCACGGTCTACCTCCAGGCCCTTCCCTCTCCTACTATAAGGGTCGCGCCTCCCGCTGGACCACGAGCTCAGCTAGATGGGGATCTCCATTACGGCGGGATGTGGAAGGAGCGAAAGGGGGAGGCGGTTGAGGGGATGATGCATCGCAGTTCTGAGAGCTGCATCTGTTTGACTATGCTGTTGATATCTAAAGTGCTGTGGGCTTGATATTGTGGGAAAGCAGCTACAGTGACGGAGATAATAGACGAATATATATATTTGGCGAGTCTGCCTCGAGGCATCATTATCGAGACGATTGATACTCCTTCCTCCCTTGAATGGATTTCGTGTTAAATGGGATCTATTTTGTTCTATTAGAAGTAGAGATTATGTTTCTCTATGTAGAGCGGACATGGATCTTCTAGAGGAAAAACAAAACAAAACTACAACCCTCAACTCCGTTCCCATTCCTTATTCCAGACCGGAAAGGAAATGCACTCAAAAGCTTCTAAACCCAAGCCATGCTAAGAAGAAAAAAACAGACAAGCAAACCAAAGTGGAGAAAATAGGCTACAACAAGAGGAGAAAGGGGAGATTTTCGGTGTGAGGACTCTTTTTTTCTTTTTCAGACCTTGCATAGTCTTCCGTTGACTTCCTCCCAGCCCTCGCTGCCGACACAAGGATGACACACAAACACGTTCTTGGGATCGACTCGACGCTTAATTTCGAGGAGACGTTCGTAGTTTTCGCCCCAGAAGGTGTGTTGCCAGTCCTCTTCAAAGATGGATGCCTACCCCCCAAAAGAGAACCCTGTTAGCCCCACAAACACTTTCTCATTTGGAGAGCACAGAGAGAGCCCTACCTCATTCAAGTACGCGCCGGTATGAGGGGAAAGAGCCGTCAAGATCTCGGTACTCCTCTCCACAGCCTCTCTCGCCGCATTCCTAGCCGTCTCATTACGCGGCTCGAAGGTCTCGCCCCGTACGAGGTGGACATACGACTTCCTCCAAGCGGGATGAACAGCGCTGCCTCCGCCCCTCGGTTTAGCCTCCCTCACTCCCTTCCCGGCGACGAGATGGGTTAGCACCATGCCAGAAGGGTGAAGGTATTCCTTCAAGGCGGCGGCGACGGAGTCCACGTCCGAGAGGGTTTCGTTATCGAAGAGCCGAGAGGATATGTACGTGTTGTCACCCGCACTGCCGGAGTCAAAGTACTTGTCCCACCAGGCTTGGAACGAGTCGAAAGTTTCTGGCAGGGCGACTACGGTGACGTTCGTGTCGGGGAAGCGAGTCTTCGCCTCTTCGATGGCGGGGTAGAGGATGGCGTAGATTTCGGATACGTCGACGGCGCCGGGGAGGAGGGCGAGGCCCATGAGGCCGCTGAGGAAGTCGGGAGGTCCGGGGAAGTAGGTATTGGGAACGTTATTGGCGATGAATATGTAGGCGCCTACGCCGGCCTCGGCCCAGGAAGGAAATTTGGAGAGAATGAAGGCTTGGTATTCGGCGAGCTGAGGGGCGTCAGGGAGAGCGAGGAGAGCAAGAGTGAGGTGGACCACTGGAGGACTAGGGATAGTTTCAAGGGTTACGGATGTGATGACGCCAAAGGTTGAACCGCCGCCCTGTGAAAGGAAGAGAAAGAAAAAATGTGTTAATTATCTGGATAGAGCTGGCGCATGACTCCGGGAACTTACACCGCGAGCAGCCCAGAAGAGATCCTCATTTTGACACTCATTAGCAACAACAACCTCCCCATCAGGAGTGACAAGCTCCACTTCGAGCACATGGTCCGCCGCAAGTCCATGCTGCGGCCCGAGAATCGAGTGCCCGCCACCCGTCAGGTAGCCGCCGACGCCGACGCTCCTCGAGTTACCGCCGACAACGATCTGGTTCCTCGAGGCGAGGAAGCTCTGCACGTCGATCATCTGGGTCCCTGCGCGGGCCGTCACCGCATTGGACTTGATAGCATCATCGCACCCCTGTGGCTGGAACGATCCATCATGGTACTCGAGACCCTTCATATTGTGGGTCCAGATAGAGAGAGAGTTGGGGGCGATGGACCGGCCCAGAAAGTCGTGGCCCGTGGCTTTAACGATGAGGCGCACATTGTGTTTCCGGGCTGCGACTTGGTGTTAGCCAATTCATTTGCGGTGCAATTCCACTTGCATTGACCAATGTCGGCCTCAAAAAAAAATTTCCTTCTTTTCTTCTTTTTTATCCTCTCATTTTCTTTCCTGTAACTCACCAAAATTGACAGCGGCCTGGACGTGCTCGGTCTCGGTGGCGTTCACGACGAATGTAGGATATCCTGAAGCGTCGCACGGATAACTTGGGTCAGGAAGACAGGAGTCATTGCTGAACTGATTCCATTGGGAGGAGGTGGGGTGCTCTGCGTGGAACTCGTATGTTGACCATCCGTCGAGGACGGCTGGGCATTGGTCTGGGTCGTAGGTTCGCTGTCCCGGATGACAGACAGCTCCTGGTGGAGCTGGTTGAAGCAGTCCTCCTCCAAGCGATTCATTAAAGCTGGCCCAAGAGGCCTGCGACGGCCAGTTAGCATCTCCGGGGATGACTTTGCATGATTGTGGTGAACACGTCTTCCGTCCATGGACGACGGTAGAGAAGGATAATAATAATTGGGTAAATAGGAATATAACGCGGGGCGTGAATGATGTGGAAACCATCTTGAAAGAGAGGGAATCGAAGATCCGGCGGCGCGGATCAGAGACACGGGCAGATGATATATATCAATTGATCAATTGATGGATAGTGTCAAACAAACACAGCGGCTTATGCTCGTCGCAACCAAGCCCCAAAAGAGGGCAAAAGAACTTTTGGGTCTAGGGTGCTGATTGGCTTGGCAGCAAGGAGAAGAACTGAATACCCTTGTGAAGATGACGGAGGATGGCTTGTGCCTGCCTGGATGCCAAAATATTTCTGTTTATGGAGGTGGAGAGAATTCAAGCAGTTCAAGTTCCGATGCACTACACGGAAACTCGATCGACTCAAGGAGCAGTGTTAATTGATTGTCAGGGAGGAGGGGAGGGTACTATTGAGAAAAGAAACCTAGAGGACGGGGAATGGGAATGGGAATGGGAATGGATCAATTCTGGGGATGGGCTCTTTTAATTATATTTGATCGATTCACGAGAAGACGGTGAATATGTTGTATCATGGGGATAGGATAGGTTTTATGTCCAATTTGTTTGACAAGAGATATTAAAAGGGTAAAAAAAAAAATGAGGCGAGATCAATTGATAGAAATCAAATGGAGCCACTTACACGGAAGATCAATATGTTGAAGGCTTCAAGTAGCGACCCTGGGGCGGAGATGCAATCGGCACTGACAGACGCAGCGCGAGCGGTATTGCTAGGAATGCGGCAGCAGCGAGAGCTCATGCACACCCGGTTGACCCTATCCGGACCGCACTCGTTGATAGATCAGAAAAGCTGGTTCCGGCCCCGTTTGGGAAGAACAGGGTTAATTGGC
>JUDQ01000124.1:69200-86714 GCA_000812075.1 Scedosporium aurantiacum
CAGTTCCTCAATGTCTTGAGACGATATGATGGAGTTAACATGCACTTTCATGAAGGGTGAAAGACAATGAATAGAATGGACCGTGGTTTCCGGGCAAGATGTCTCATATTTGTAATGTCAGCCATTACACTCCAGAGAAATGCAACAGGCCTTCTACCTCGGTAGAAAGACCAAGGCTCGTGTGGGTATTCCGGATGCAATAGAACGAAACCTTGGGGTCGTTCCGCAGTTACCGCTTCGTCATAGGAGCACCCACCCCGAATCTTGGCCCGCGAGGCTATCGAAGTCAGGAACTTTGGAGAAGATGGCATCCCCCCCAAGAGTTTTCCCTGGCCGAGGTTGCCTAGTACCCTTGAACTGATCCTCAGGGAATCCATCATGAACAAAGGGTATCCGAGAACGAGGGACCAAGGGGAATGGCACAAGTCACCATTGACGCTATGCCTCGATATAGCATCACCACGTCATTGACACGATGGCAGACAAGGGCCCTTCCCGAGGTCCGGTTCCCTGAACCCCTCTGATGCCCTCCCCAAAGTCCGGCTGGTCGCTGGTCCCCAATCTGCTAGGGTCATCGTGAAGTCATGCATCGTGCCGTTTCCGCCCCATTTCTAGAGGCTTATACTCCCGAGCGCGGGAGCACACGAGACAGGAACGTGAGAGACATCGGCTCCCTGCATCACGACGTACGTCCCTCGAGTGCTAGCAGTTTTAGCCCTCGTAAGAAAAGGTTCCCCAGAATGCCTGATGTGGTGCGTAGATGTCGGTGGATAGACTTCATCGCACTTTGGAAGAGCCTTGGGAGGGAGCTCCTCCATGTATCGTTGGCTTTCTATACTTTATTCATGTCGTCGTAGAGTTTCTTTGAACGCGTCAGTAACCCCAGACTCTTGCATCAGTTGCTGTGCGACGAAGATTGGATAGAACACCGAGAGTTGGAACGACTAGGAATAATGAAGTCTCGCCCGGTTACGCTCCACGTTGATGTCGGTCGTTGGGCGACGCCTGTGGGCAGGAGACCCGCAGGAGCACCTGTCTTTCCAGTAGTCAGAAGACCGGCTCCTTCAAGAGTCGGTGCAATTAGAACCGATCCCGACGACACATTAGCATCGCCCTTTGGAAACGAGGCGATGGTGTTATCGGGCTTAATGCACAATAGAGCACATCTGTTGATCCAGTCCACGGGCGGGATTCGCTGCATTTAACATCAATTCGTCGCGTTATCGTGCCCTAGAATGGACAATGCTCCACTCAACGGCAGTTCTCTCCCTGCAGGAATTAATATGCAGCTTCGTCCGAAGCAACGGCATGAAAAACAAGCACAGAGCAGAGGCACACAATTGGCAAGCTTTGTTTCCGCATCGCCGTATCACAACTCGTAGTGGTCTGTACTATTGATGCTCGTTCCTCGTAAGTTACCTCTTAGACGCCGTGTTCTGGTTTGAGCGAAGCGGATTGGAGCAATGGTACAAGTGGCTCAGCGAATCACGGGCCTGAAGTGGCTTGTGATGAGGGAATGAGGGGGCGACTTGGGATGCCGCGACCGGGGCGAGTTGAGCTAAGTCCCGTTTTAGAGACTGAGAGGGTCGCTCCTGCTCTTCTTGCATCTGTCAGACCACCCTCAGAGTGTGGATTCTGCAGGAGCGATTCGCAGTTTGACTTCGGGGTGGAGAATGGATTTGAGGGTCTGGTACGAAGTACATTGTATCTCTACAGAATTGAGCAGGTACTCGAGGAGTGCTCTTTCCACGGGATTGGGACAAGCCCATCATGGTTTCGATACAGCAGGAATGTACAATTGTGCCCTTGGAGTTTACTCGTGGTTCTGCCATAGCCCACGTTCTTTTCGTGCTCTGCGCCCTCGGTAGTGCCAAAACTGTCCCTGCTTTTAATCTATATTGATAGGACGAATCCCGTGTGTCTTTCGCCCTGCGCAAGTAGAACACGCCAAGGTTGAATCCGCTAACCCTGATGCTCCCTAAACTCAGAACCGGAACACGACTTGACCGGCATGGAAACTATGGGTTGATATGTGACTCTTCCACGAACTTTTTCTTCCTATCCCTTTCTCACGTTATCGATAGTGTCAATGCCCATCCCCCAAACCTTCAACCAGCCATAAGGTTTGCGCTTACAGACCGACCATTGCGCGATGACGAGCGAGAAGGGCCGTCGAGAAGGCCAGGTTGAGACATTGTTTCCAACCTGCACCAGACAAACTTTCGCTCGGCTATGAGATCACCTCTGGCCTCGGCGTCCATTGATGTGTTTCCTCTCACTTTTTCAGGGTCGATGGTTGCGTTGCTCCCTGATCTTCTGTGCCCGGCTGTCATTCTGTCTGCCCCTCGTCAGGGTCCCCCTCCTGTCTCTCCTGTCTCTCTTGTCTCGCCTGTCTTTCATGATCCGCCTTGTCCGAGAACCCTGGATCCTGGATTGCCTTGAAATACCATCGCTGATCCCCTCGGAATCGTGCTCTCTATTCTTTCTCGAATCAATCAGTTTGAATCTGTGTCTCTTAAACCCTTGATATTGTTTCACTGGACTGTCCATCGCTCAAGACTCTTGCTGCATTAGTGTGAAGCACTCTATTCTCTATTCCCTGCGTCACGCAACCACACCCAGCATCTATTGTCTCATCACAAATTGCCAACTGCCAGCTTTTCCAGGCATACAAGGCATACAAGACCAGTTCTCTTATTCAAAACCCCGCAGAAATGGGTTTCTTCTCCAGTAAGAAGCGAAAGAAAGAAGAGCCCCCCGGCTCCTCATCTGTTCCGGCCCATCAGCAGCTGCCGCCTCGCCCCAGCACAGCTCCTCATGCGGCTCTCGCCCACCGACCCCATCCCAATCCTCAGCCCCAACAACAGAAACTGCAGACCTCTCAATCATTTCCTCTTGAGCCCTCACAGCAAGCGCATGCCGGAACGCAGACCTGGCTATGCGACCCGCCAAATAATTCCCAAAACTTGGCCTATTCTCAGCTCCACATCCCCGCCGCCTCGGGCTCGGGATGGACGGGCGGCCCCACCCAATCTCCGCCGACGTATCCACCACCGCCGTACAACGGCTACCAGCGCCCATGTCCGCCCATCGTCGTCAATCAGCATTACTATCTCAACACCCAGCCCGCCTCAGCTCCATACGGCAAGAAGCCCGCCAATTCGTTAGACAAGTTTAGCGACTCCGTCATCAACCTAACCAAAGATGTTGCCCATGACGTCATGCCCCAGCTCTACGATGAGAGCGTCTCGGCTTGGCACGCCTACGGTCCGCAACTGGTCAATTCGACTGTTGCGATGGTCGACCAGATTGCCAGCGGGTTCGATCGTGTAATGACGTTGATTGATGTCGACAAGATTGACCGGAATGAGCGCGATTTATTTGCTTATCAGCCCTCGCATCCCCTGGACTCGTCTCGACGAGGTCCTGATCACGCTAAGTCGAAGTCGAGGAGACCCGATAGGGAATACCATCCTAAGGCGCAGGCCTCTGGCGTTGCGTCGGCTGTCGTGTCCGGCGGCTATTTTGCCAAGGTCGACTTATACGCAAATTCAAGGCTTCCCTTGGACTTGCCCCCACTCCGATTGTAAGTCTAGAATACTGGACTCTTTTTGAGCATTGTAACAGTTGAAATGGATTTATCGGACGAAGCTAACAGCTCGAGAAGATACGTCTCCACCTGGCCCCTTCTCTGTCTTGCCGCGAATTATTCTGAGCGGGTATATGACACACCTAGGGGCGCGGAAAAGGACACTCACGTTAGCGCGGACTGGAGGACGGGAACGAGAGCCATGGTTCTCAAGTCGGTGCCCATGGACGATAAGAATGTCATCGTGTTTGCTATTCGCGGCACGGCGAACTTTATGGACTGGGCGGTGAATCTTAATATGGCCCCAGCATCTCCAGCTGGATTTTTGGTAGGTTTTTTTTTCTTTCTTTCCCACCCCTTCTTTCTTAGATCACAATTCTCGTCGAATATAATGCTAACAACATGGGCCATCAAGGATGACGTGAGAAACCTCTGTCACGCCGGCTTCTTGACTTCGGCTCGGAAAATGATCAAACCAGTCGCTGCACGCCTCCGTCAGCTTCTGCAAGAGAATCCCGGACGGAGCGACTACTCCCTCCTCATCACCGGTCATAGCGCCGGGGGAGCGGTTGCCGCCCTTCTCTACATGCACATGCTCTCGACTTCACGGGCTGCCGAATCGGAGCTCAACATTCTAACGGGCTGCTTCAAGCGGATCCACTGCATTACCTTCGGAGCCCCACCGGTGTCTCTCGTACCCCTGGTCAAGCCGGACATCCCCCAGCTCAAGAAGAGCGTGTTCATGAGTTTCATCAACGAGGGCGATCCCGTCGCAAGGGCGGACAAATCCTACGTCAGGACGCTGATCGAGCTCCTCGCTTCCCCCGAGCCCATGACCGTGAGAACCCGAGACAACCACCGCGAGAAAAAGTCATCCGGGAAATCATCCGGCAAGACCTCGAACAACAACAAAGACAGCTGCTCCCACTCCAAGGCCGTCGTATCGAAGAAGTCGCACTCGTCGTCGCGGTGGTCCTCCCGCAGCCCCGTGTGGAGGGTTCCCAACTGCACGCTCAGCAACGCCGGCAGGATCGTGGTCCTCCGGTCGAAGGAGCCCAAGCTCAAGGTCACGGGGCGCAAGACCATCGATGAGAGGCTGGAGGACGGCGTCGTTGCTCATACGGCGAGTGATAGGGAGCTTAGGCGGGTGATTTGGGGTGATCCGCTTTGTCATATGATGGCGTTTTATTCTAGGAGGATCGAGGCTTTGGCTGTTGACGCGATTACGGCGAAGGGATTCTAAGGAAGATGGTTCTGGAGGGGATAGGTTGTGTGTAAAGCTTCCGTCAACTGGGATTTGGGAGGAATGTTTCTAGGATGAAACTGATATTCATAGATGGAGGATATATCCGGCCGAAAACTTGATGATTTAATGTCTAGATATGAAGTTGATTGGCAGATGGTATGCCCAACCCATGATATGATCACTACATAGATAACTGAACGGGGCTCATGTTTTCCATGGTCCTTTTTCTAAAGCTTCAAACGTCTCCGACCTACTTCTACTATAACATGGCGATTGAACCGTGCCTGCAACGCTCACTACCTCCATCGATCTTACACACATAGTACAGCTCTGGCAGTCACCAGCCTCGCACCTTCCCCATCCAGCCAACACCTACTCCCCCAGAAATAACTTTATATACGATGTCGCGGCAAGGACTTCCAACCGAGCAGCTCAAGCGGGTAACACTGCGACTAGTTGGCTAAGTGGTCGACTGGAGCGCTCAGAAGGTTAGAAAATTGCAATTTTCGTAGCTCGCGGCGCAATCCAGGGTTCGATCCTGGGAGCGCGTCGCGAGCGAGCTTTTTGGGTTTTTTTCTTTTCTTTTTTTTTTTTTTTTTTTTTCGTCTTCCTTTTCCTTCTTTTTTTCCTTCTTTTTTCCCTTTCACCTTTTCTTTTTAATTATATATATACTTAAAAAGAATTACCTAGAGAATAGTTAAGATAATAAAATAGACTTTTTAATATTTTAATTAAATATATTTCCTTTTCTTTTTATAAATTATAGTAAGATAAGCAATGTATCCCTTGTAAGATACTAAAAAAGAAGAAATATAATCTACATCTAGTAAAAGATCTAGGAGGACCACCTATCCCACATAACACATATTCAGAAGTTAGCCAGCCGCATCTAGCTCCTTAAAGAATGAAACATCCCTTGCCTATGCCGCCTCCCGGAAGCCTAAGGTACCCTCGTCGTTACTCACAACCATGTCCAGCTTATATATATCATATTAGCTTTTCAACTCCCTTTCCTCGGGGAATAAGCACACATCCCACCCTTTCTATACACGTATATATTAGAAGAAAGAGAAAATAAAACTATGGAGAAGACTTAACTCGGATCAAGCTCGGTGTCTGGCAAGTCTACGCTCTTCCCTCGAGGCAAGCTATCACAATGGGAACTGTTTCCTCTCCTACAAAGCACCAGTCATTCGCTATATTGAAGAACTCAGAACCCCTCCGTAGATAGGAAAAGAAAGAGGGGGAGAAAACAAAACAAAAAAACCGCAAACGATAGCCTGCCAGTCTCAGCAAACTATTGTCACAAACATGGAATCAGGGACTCCTCGACAGCCTCTGCTGTAAGACAGTGCATAGAGGCTATATAAATACCCTGAACTGGTTGGCAAGTCATTGACGTAAACGGATTTCCCCGTCTGCGATGAGCATACCGGTTAGATGGGTCGATCTTAAGGGATACGTCCTCATCCGTGCCTGTTTGCCGATGGGGCTAGGATATTAGTCGATGCCTATGATACTGGGGCACTTGGGGCTTGGATGACTAGGAGGCAGGCGAGAGTGGCTAGGAAGCACTTTCTTCTTTATATTTTGAGGTGGAGAGCCTTCAACATAAACTGTCCCATCAATACTGCTTTTCTTAGGAGATTTCAGGGGCCGTTAATGGATTTGATGTATCTTGGGAGAGCCCTGATATGCAACAAATTAGGACCCGTCGAGCGAAGGCATGAAGAAATTGCTCGACTGAGCCTCACCAAGCGGCCCCTGAGTCTAGATCTCCATTCCCCATGATTCTTCTCTCTAGTGCTAGTCGAGGGAGATATTAGCAATGGAATAGCATTGGAATGACCTCATATATTTCTCAACCGGTCCATGTTCTCAGGATAGGACATTAATTAAACTACAGAGTTCTTTTCGAAACACCACAGGCTGATTTACACCTCCGAAAGGTTGCTTCTTGAGGAAAAGAAATTTATTCTCCACGAGACGGAGAAGAATATCAGTTCCTAGGATGTCAACACAAGCCACCTCCACTACATGGGAACAGTGTAGTTGCAAACAAAACAAAGAGTTGAAGACGCAAACCCAGCAATTTAGCCTGGAAGGAGAGGGAAAAGCTCAGAGTAGATTTTGGGTTAGCGTGGTATAACTTGACATGCGAGGCTACACTTTCTGAGGGAAAGAAGGGTATCCCGCTAGAATATCACTTACACATCATGACGCGCGAGCACTCGGTTCCGAAACTGTGAAGTAGGACGATAAGCTGTTCCGACGAGCTGCGATGCCCCCCGCCAGACCCCGCGAACTAGTCAGGGAGAATAAACCTCCATACAGTTGTATCATATGAAGGGGGTAGCTAGGAGATCTTCTCGGCGACGGTAGTTTTCTAGAGCTTGGTGAGTGATGAAGTTAATGCATATCCCAGTATTCACTAGAATGTTCACTGCAACACGAGGATGAGGGGGAAGTAAGCAGTGCTTTGCGGAGAAACATGGAGAAGAGCATTGGAGATGGCGAAGACTCGGTGTTTGCCATGCTTAAACGGACAGATATCCCTTAAAAGCCGATTCCTCTGGCCTTGGCTATTCGAAGAACTAGAAGCCGTGTTGAGAGTACGAGGAAAGCCCATCTTTCTGCAACCGCTGCCATGTGATATAGGACTCGAAGCCATGTTGGGAAATGACCAGGAAGAAATGACAATGGCATTCCGGAAGCCTAATTTTAGGAGGCACGGCAAAGCCAAGTTTCACGGAGCAACAAAGTAACGGGGCAGTGAAGGTGCCCGTTAGGCGTTGTTGAGACTCGATGGTGCTTTGAGCGATATCCGCGAACCGCCTGAGAAAGTAGCCGTGTCGATTAGCAGGCCTGGCCAACGTCATATCCCTTGAGAGCAAAGGCCGTTCAACGAGGCAAAATCGCTCAACAGCAGAGACGCGTAGAAGCTTGCTTCGAGCCCAACTTCACACCCGGGAGATCATCCCTCTCGGCCGACAAGCGCCAAGTTGGATATTCGTCTTCGACCAAGAAAAGAAGAGCAGTATGTACGTCATGTCTCAGGCGTTACACACCAGCGAACGCCAAGGAGGCGCGGAAAACTCTAATCCACAGAAGAGGTCGTCTGCTGTCTGGTTCGATGTGTTCGTGCTGAGATGGACGGCCAGGAAAGGTGTTATCACCAGAGTAAAAGGAAAGAAGGGGAATAGGGAGCTTTGGTAGTTCGAATCAGAGGGCGCTTTGGTAAGCACCCTCGTTGTTTCTCGATCGTTTTGGGCGGCTGTGCTTGTTCACCGTCATAACCGTTGTTTCCTTCTCCAAAGAAGCGAACAAAAACGAGTCCTTTTGCCAATGATTCTCGGGTTTCGCGGTATCACCCCGTTGATGTCATAGTCCCAGATCCTCAGGTGTCGATGGCGAATTCTAGCAAAGCCGGTAAAGAGCGACTTTCGTAAGGATAACCCGGAGCAACTTTCGGTTCCTTTCTCTGCTCCAGCCAAGCCAAAACCAATGGCGTAAGGCTTGCGAAGGAAAAAAAAATTGGGTAAAGGGCCAAGCTGACAGTTCACAAGCCAGAAAGTTTAACATCGGGCCCCAAGCCGAGGAGATTGCTGATATTCCAGTCCTAAAAAAGGTCGTACTTCGTAAAAGGGTTTAGTTCCACCTGGTAAGGCCCCTCGCCCCCCTAGTTCGGGCATGCGGAGCGTACACCACCCTCTCTTCAGGGTAAGAGAACGAGGTCTCCGCCCTTGCAGGTTTCCAGATTCGAACGTACCGGCGTTGCGATCTAGCATCCAATGCGTAAACTGCATGATCCCATGTGGCACCTCCTACCTCGTACAATTCACTGGAGCGAAAAAAAACAGTAGTGCTTCGATCTTAGTATGAGCAGTGTAGATCGCCATTTCTTCCTGCGTCGGAGCAAGGTAGCATCTGCCCAACCTTATGACGTTTGGGCCTGCGCCTTGGCTGGGAGCCAAGTCCAGCTAAGCTTGTGAAGCCGAGGGAAAAGAAGGAGAATTGGGGGTCGCTGCCATTCGAACTTGGGCTTTGCGTTGTTGAGGTCATCACATGTAACCTTGTTGGCCAGTCTTAGACTTGAAGGGCTGCTTTCTTTCAAACACAACGGGCCGTTATCTGCCCTGTTCCTGAGAAATGGGCTGGGCGCGATGGCTCTACAAATCTATTACAGGATGTCGCTTCGCATTAGGCTTCGGAAAGCACAGCTTGGGTGGTATCGTGGGGCGGAAATCCAAGAGCCGCCGGACATCGGACTGTCTCCAGATGACCCCAGATCTTCGCCCACTTTGTCTACCAGATTTGTGCTACTCGATCGGTGTAGTTTTGCCTTCCCCGGACACAATCAATGTCGAGGGTGGAGCTAGTTATTTGCGGTTCGTTTGCCTTGATGAAGTGGGCAAACGTGCTTTTGTGGGATTTGGTTTAAGACAATCCTATGTTGCCTTCACAGCCCAGATTACTGATACTTGCCTACCAGACATGTCTCTTGGAGGACAAGACACGTTTTGAAGAACCATCAAGCGAATATTCGGACGGGCAGGATTCCTCGGGAGCCCGATGTTTGAATAACTCGATAAGCCCACAACAATTCGGTGAGCAGGTATGAGGGATGAGAGCTGAGGCTGAGGCTCTGACAGAGTCGGTCATCATCCACGTCCACGCCCATACACACTGACGCCCACACACACAGAGATCCCATGTGGCATGTGGTCATTCCCCCAGGTTCCCCGGTGTAAATCAAGGTTTGAGGAGGGAATTAAAGGGGCCAAGCTCAAAATTAGATTAGAACCCGAAAGCGCACAACCTTCTTTGCAACTCTCCACACTTTGGCACTGTCCGCAGTGTCCGGAGACGGGTCGAAGCCGTCGAACATCTCCGAGCCTATTGGGTGGTGGCGCCTGGGTATGGAAATTAAGCGTGTTTCCACAAAGTCGCCTGGACGTGGTTTCTCATGCGCTACCAAGTAAAAGTGACCGAGAAACTCGAATGATATCGGTCCACTCGATATGGGTCCTTGTTAATATTCGAACCCGAATTCGAGAGAAGCTTCCTCCACCGTTCTGGGGAAGACGAGAGGCTAACACGCACCAACCACCAACTGCACACCTGGGATTGCAAATTGCAGACAGCTGCATGTAGTTGCATGTAATCAGGTCGAATACGATGCGCACTCTGACATGGGGGGCGAGCTGCAGGTAGCTAAGCTGGGGTGAGCTAAACCAGGGAGCCAGGTGGTCTCGGGAATCCGAATCCTTCAGCTCTTGCTTGCTGGGTCTCGGCCGGGGGAAATTTTCACATGCTTCGAACGGGCCCGATCTTCTGCTGTGTTCTCTTGGTCATTGCACCTCGGCGCTGTCTTTTTTGGGGAGGGATTCTCTTCGAAAAAATAACCTGGCAATAATTCTGTCGGTGATAGCTGCAGTGCTCCCACACTATCACAGGACGAGTCTAGTGTCGCCCTTTCCCCAATGAAAGGGGGTGGATCGCACGCTTTCTCCTTCCACTCCTTCCACAGGTTGGTGGATGGATGTAGATTACGAAGTACACTGACATCAACATGTAAAAAAAGAGTGGCAAAAGGGTAGCCAACTTGGAAAGGGGGCCAGGTAGCGTTACGTCCCTTTGCCTCGAATAGAGTGATACGAAATACTTCAGGTGTACGAAGTAGAGGAGGGGGAGTGGAGGACGATGACTTGACTTCGAACTTGGAAAGGGGACCACACCAGTTGAGGCGAGGGGAAGGAGGGTTGTTTTGTTCGGACATGACGGTCCCAAAGCGGGAAGTGTCTCCGATCGATCGTCCCTGACCTGCATGGCTGATCCTGGATTCGGTGGTTGTGGTACCGGTGCCGCTCGCCCCGGCTGGCTGTTTGTAAGATGACTTCGTACCTCTCTGTCTGCACCTCGCGGGGTGTAATGATCTACGTAGTCGCTGGTAGTTGCTGATTCTTCACGATTCCATAGGGGACAATAAGTTAGGGCGGAGATCATCGGCAAAGCAGGCTGTGTGCATTGAATTCGACAGTACCTTTCATCTTGAATTGAATGGACCCTGCAAGGGAAGTTCGAATCTCGCATCGCATCGAACACAGCTTGCCGACTTCGAGTCCATCTGGAAATGTAGTTCGTGTTGGACCAGAGATGAGACTTTTGCGAAGTTTGATCAATTGATGGGCATAAATTCCCGTAACACAACATAACGAAGTAAACTGAAGTACGACATTTAACAATTATGGTTGCCACACAGGAGATCTGTTTGATGTTTCTGTTTAGGAGATTTAGGCCGCGGCAAGCCCGAGTAATTTACGAATGCAACTGAACCTGAGCCTGACTGATTTAGTGTATGAAAGAGTGGACGAAGAAGTAGTCTAGACTACGAAATAGCAACAGCGTCGGGACTTGGGAGGAACAATTGAAACAAGGAATTGTCAGGAGCCAGCCAGCAAGAACGACTGACTCCAGAAAAAAAGAGAAAGTAGTGGCCATGTTCAACTTGTTCGATTGTTCGAACACCAGAAAGTACGAAGTACTTCGCACTTCACTGGGGTTTCTCAATTCAAGCTCTTTCCGGCCCTTTCGTCACTGGGCGACGACCCTCCAAATGAGGGAGCCTCCCGTTATTACCCCACCATCATTTGATCAGTGGCTTCGGAAACCTGGGGAAGGAATTGAATTGATACGAAGTACGAAGTACCTCGTACTGCTCACTAAACAGGAAAATGAGCTTGGGGTTTCATTGAGAACGTTGATTTTACTTCCCAGTGTTTCACAACAAGCCAACCCTCACCAGGCTTGCATTTTGCACTTTGCACCCAATTGATCCGTCCTACAGTAGATTCAGTGGACTCGGACGCATTTCCAAGTCCAATAGTGTTAGATCAATTGACCAGTGCCCTCATCCCTCTTCCCCTTTGTTCCACTCTAGCTGACCAGCAAGTAGAACGAATTGATCAATATATGCTTGGACTACTGATCGCTAATCTGAACCGGGAAATGGAACCACCGACTCCAGCTGAACCAATCTCGATGTCCTTCAGGGCATGACCCACCAATTGATCTTGATTAACTATGACGAACCATGATGGTGGTTGAACTGTTGTTGCCAGCTCCAAAGTCAACCAAAATCAATGCAATAGATCTTTTCCGCCAACAGCCCCCAAATCATGACCATTCACAGGCCCGTCGTCCAGCCACTCAGGCCATTCGTTGAGGCCATCCGAACCCGCGTCCTTCTTCAATCGTAAGACTACGGTCGAGGTACGTTCTAGGAAAAATAGGCGAATTGGCCAGCAGCATATCGTTACTTCCTGTCGTCTAGTGTAGTGTAGTGCCTGCCCTGGCCAGGCGTGGCCGCTGGCTACTTCCGTTGCTGGGAGCCCAGGCAGGTGTGACTGTTGCTCCAGGCATTGCTCGAGGCAGCAGGCAGGTGAACATTGATGGAGGGAACTTCCTCTTCCCGACATTGGACTGCATGATTCCCCACACCACCTTCTTCTCCTGTCTCGCTTTCTGGGCTCTTTTTAGCACCAAGCATACAAGCAATAAGAACAATAATAGTGGAAACTACCACTTCGTAGTAATAATAGTTACAAGGACAATGGACTTGGTCGACGACAAATCAACCCCAGCCCCCCATTGCCCCAGACCTCGCCCAAGCCATCCCCCAACTCCGTAGTAATCCCGGGTCCACACCTCCTCCACTTACGTTCCAAGCGCTCGCCGTGGCGTCTATGAAGTACACAGAGTGGCAGAGATTAATATTACTGTTTGGTCAGACTCAAAAGAATTAGGAAATGAAGCCGATGGCCCATGGGGCGGGAATTTTTTTAGAAACTTTCCCAGCTGCAGGAAGAAGGGGAGGGGGAAGGCGACAAAAGGGCGCGGATACTGCGCAGGTCGCTAGGTGCTGCTACTCTCTTCTGTCCTTCTGCAGGAACGTCATTTCAAATCCCTTTTTTTCTAAACTCCTTTCGTACAATAGAACCTCGGGAACTTCGTCCATGAGCTTCGATTTCGAAGGTTCAGAGTCCTTTTTTTCGCATGTGGCCCATGTGCGCCACTCCCGAGATCCCTTTCCAGAGATATTTTGACTTACACCATTAAACTTAATTGCGCAGAAATCTAAGACCTGGCGAGCAACAGCGTGCTCAATTGGTAGCATTTTAGGTGGCTGGAACAGAAGAATAATACCCGCTTTCCTCTCCATTTTGAAACAATACTCCGCTCCTCCCGTAGTCGTACGAAGGAGGAGAGGAGACGTCGATTCTCAGGCAAAGGAGGAAACAGAAGCTATGGGGAATCGAGCAACAAGAGCAGAACTGCCACCGACGATGCACCGCACTTGGGGGTGTGGAGAGGTCCAATGTAACACCTCTCCGCATCTCCATACATGATACAGCTTAAGATTGCACGCTGCTACCCACAACGGAGCTCGAGGGTGAGGTTGTTAGCACCACTCACCCCCAGACCCCATCTCGGTTTCCTGGTATGGTCTGCAGAAGTGGTGGGGGGTGTGGGTGGCGATGGAGTGTACGAAGTGTACACTTCTCTGTCCACTCGTGCGTAGTGTCCACTACTTCGTACCTGTGCTTGTTCCTTGTTGTCGCATCCAACACCGGGGAAGGGCAGAAGTTCTCCATCCGTCCCTCCTCTCGGCCCATGTCCCTACCCCATGGCATGGCCCATTGCATGGCCCAAGCCAACCAATCCTCGAACAGACCCTCGGGACAGTCGGCCAAGGACGCGGAAAGACAAGGCCTCTGTCTAGTGTGGTTCGCAGTTCACTTGCCTTCTCCCTCCTAACATCTGAGCCTCGATTCCACTTATATAAAGACCCGTCGTTCATACCCATCTTCCCATCCTTTCTCTCTACTCTTCTTCTCACCAACCCACTTTCGCTGTTTTCCAATCCAACAAGACGTGTTCATCACTCTCGTTCACAACCGCACCAAACAACACGACTTTGTCTGTACAACAAAAAACCGGTATATACCACCTAATTTAATAAACCCAACCACCACCATCAAAATGAAGTTCGTTCTCGCTCTCACCACCCTCGCCGCTGTCGCCTCCGCCCAGCAGGTCAAGGCCTGCGACGGCAAGGCCCAGGCCTGTCTCGACACCGCCACTCCCTCCGCCAGCGACTGCAAGCAGGGCGACTGGTACTGCGGCTGCCAGCCCGACAACATGTCCAAGATCCAGGGTGCCGCCACCTCTTGCGTGATTGAGGCCTGCGGTGGTGCCGCCGGTGCCCGTACGTTTTTTTCTCACATTTTTCTTTATCCACTTTCTCTCTCCCTCTTGATTCGTAGCTAACACGCCAACGCCATCTAGTCGCCGTCATCACTGAGGTCCAGGGTATCTGCGAGGAGGCCCTCAAGAACCCCCCCAAGACCGAGGAGCCCAAGCCCACCGAGTCTTCCAAGGCCCCCGAGGAGCCCCAGCCCACCGAGTCCTCCAAGGCCCCCGAGGAGCCCCAGCCCACCGCCTCCGGCACCGCTTCCGCTGAGCCCTCCGCCGAGCCCTCCGCCACCGGCAACGGCACCACCCCCGAGAAGCCCAAGCCCACTGGCGAGAACCCCCCCGAGTCGTCCTTCCCCACTGCCGGTGCCGGTGCCCTCGCTCCCGTCGCCGCTCTCGTCCTCGGCCTCTTCGCCTTCGCTCTCTAAATGAGTTTCGACCCGATGTTGTGGAACTTGCATGAGAGAGAGAGAGACGTTTTCTCTAATTTTTGGATGAGGGGGAGGAAGAGTGGTTAGGTGTAGGATCTTGGGTATTATTTGACCGGTTTAATTGGAAATTTACTTTTTGATATCCGGGGTTTCTCTCTTAATGGTTTATTCGGATGATGCGTTAATGTCACGGACTGCGCGGGATTGGGAGGAGGAACTCGTTCTATGGATTCTTTTTATGTGTGGAGCGGATCGGAATCTTGGTCTTCGCGCTTCGTGGTTTAATGCTAATCTGATGTCCCTCAAAAATCTCTTTCCTTATCTTTCCTTCTTGAAGAACATTGTGATATTGGTGTATTGTGTTGATGTGCTTCGATGAAGATCTAGGGAACTTGGGAGTAGCGAATGGATGGTGTAAGTCGCGTGAGAGTTCTCAGAGGACGGACAATCCCGACCACAGGGTTCCACAAGGGGTTTAGTGAACAAGGACTCGGCGTCACTTGGTCTCAGAACCGGGAACCAGCAGGGATCAATACGAAGTATACGGAGTACGAACAGGTACCTCGCACATTTACCCCCAACTTGGTACCGGACGAGATCACCAATGCAAAAGATCCTTTGCAGAGATTGGCAAAGGGGGCCCGGTTCAAGGTAAACCTGGCTATTGGCGCCACTCCCCGCACGCCACCCGACCGAGGCTTTTGTTCCTTCTGTGGACCCCCCTCTACCCTTCTGGCATTATTATGGGACAGGGGATCGACGAAACATGGACGGTTCCAGAGATTCTTGACCTCAGCAGATCTGGCTCGCAATGTGGAGAAGGACATTCAACATTGTTCCCAGATCATCCACCTACGAAGCAGCGTGTATTGCCAATATAACCCGAGTTTGGTTGCCGTATGAAAATAGTGTATGTGTACGAAGTACACTAGGTGGCGCTCCTCTGCCTTGGAAGCATTAATACGAAGGAAATCTGGCGTGGTCAAGAGACGCTTCGGTATGAACCACGTAGATTTGGGAGTGCAGACTGACTTGTTGACCTATCCGGACAGTTGGCCGAATAGTAATCAGGCCATGTCCCATTGGCTCTGGTCTTTGCTTTGGGGGACAGGGATTGAATGGCACCGATCAGGATCGTGTGGTGATTTTACAGTGGGTGGTCAATGAGGATGGAGGAATGGAAGAACAGGGAAGTCTGGGGCAGATGAGAGTTCAAGTCCCAAACTGATACTGGTCAACATCAAGGGAGGTTCGAGTGTTTTGAATTCTCTCAGGGCAATTATCCCAGGTTTATTCCCAACCAACGATGACGGATAATGGACCTACTGCTCTCTTGTTACCGTCTTCCCCCGCAAAACTAATAGTGAATATTGCTTCGTGCCTGTAATTACGAACGGCCTGCTTCGTTTGATCAAGATAACAATAGTTCCATAGCTCCTCCATCCTTCGTACTTTACTCCACAAGCACACTATTGTCATTACCGAGTTTGTCCCCACGCAACTACGAAGTACACTACTTCGCACGAAGTAAACTACACTATTTCCGGTGTTAGTGGCCTCATGGCCTCCCCTGTTCCTCCGCAAACGCACGACCTCCGTTAGCAGCCAGCACTAAAAAAAGAGCCAAGGAGATGAGATGGGTCCTCATGTTCGTAATGGCGAGGGCGTGGTTGGAGGGTTTTGATGCTGGGGTTCTTGGTCCTATCCCTGGTGTGATGGTCATGCATTGCGGGTGGAGAACCACTGAGATATCGATCCAATCTGTGACTTATTATTAGTGGAGAGTTGTGCTTTCTTATGAAGCTTTACGAAGTGTAGTGTGTTGTTCTGCACAGAGTATCACCAACGTCATGGCCGCTTTGATGAGGCATCTCAAACTATCATGACTTCACGACTTCATCGGCCAGCTGCTTCAGATCCATACGACTACTTTGTAGATTCTTCGAGGCAGTCTTTCGATGGGAGAAAAAAAATAAATGAAATAAAAATAAATAACTTGTGAAAGACCATCTACCTCAAATTTCTCTCGATCACTCTACTTTCACTTTTACTCTTGCTTCTATTAAAATGGTGGGCTAATAATGAACGGTCATCGAAGGCAATCTTCCTCTCCTTCCCGCATGAGATAACCATCCCTTACTGATGCATTGGTTGACGTGGTACATTGGAAGGGTTCGTGCTGAACAAAAGCAAGAAGAGAGAGGGAAACAAACAAGGCATCGAAAATCGAGTGAGCGACGGAGGAAACAGCTTCCGCAAGAACACACGCCCAGTGGATTCTCTCAAGAGGGCCGCCTCTCGTTCCTGTTCGCCACAGCGAGCTCGAAGGTGAAAGTGCCCGGCAGGCTCTCGGTGGTGACGATAGCACGGACAACACAAGCTTCCGTATCTCGCGTCAGATTTGGGAGGGGGAGCACCGAGATTTCGTTGCACGTTTACTTCCGCGGCTGCCCTGGCGGAGGTCTGCTCGGCGATTTCGCGCTTTCCAGGGACTTACGCGCATAGGCAAGTTTTTTTCGGTTGATGCGTGTAAGAACTGGGCTCTTGGTCCCGGAGCTTGGTGTCTTTGGCCTTGTTCCCGGCATCGGAGTCTCTTAGGATGTTGCAGATGAACATGGCATTGAAAACTACCCCGTCGCTTCCCCCGTCCATTTTCATAAAAAATGTCTGAAAATTTGAACGAATTTTCCTCTCTGAAGTCAGAGAAAGAGAACCGAGGAAGGAAGGAGCCTCATCCCGAGATCGCGCCTTCCCACCTTCCCCCCCCTCGATCTTGGAACCCAGAGGACCCTTATATACCAAAATCTGGCTCAGAATTTTCAACAGCCAGGAAGCAGCGGTGGTCTGGGGGAGTCACTCATCAATGAATGCTTGAACTCCTACGATCCGAAAGTACTGGCTGGGTTCGAAACGCATAGCGGACTAGAACCACCAACTGTTTTTTTTTTTTTTTTTTTTTTTTTTTTTTTTTTTTTTTTTTTTTTTTTTTTTTT
>JUDQ01000125.1:0-86691 GCA_000812075.1 Scedosporium aurantiacum
AGCTTTTTCTTTTTTTTTTTTTTTCTTTTTTTAATTTTTCCCCTTTAACCCTTTATTTTCTTTCTTTGGTTGGGTCGAGAAAGCTTACCCGAATTACCTAGATATGGGACCTACGAACCGGCGTTATCCACGACGCCTACGCCTACGAAAACCCCATCACGAGCATGATGTTTGACGCTCGCCGCATCGCCTGCGCAGCTGGCGAGGATGTCGTCAAGGTATACGACAAAGTCGAGGGCCGCCAGTGGGACTGCGGCGCCGGCATCGCGGCGGCTGAGGAAGGCAGGAAGACATCCATCATCGAGCACGTACGCTTGCGGGACGGATATCTAGTTGAGGGGAGGGAGAACGGCATCGTCGGCGTGTGGGCGTGTTAAGACTATATGTTTCTTCTTCTTTTTTTTGTTTATTTTTAACAACGAATGGGAGAGGGATATAGAACGAGAAAAGAAAATGGGTGAAGAGAGGAAGTGTAGGATTGGGGGTTGTTTTTTTTTTTTTTTTTTTTTCTTTTTTCCTGTTGGGTCTCTCTCGACTTTTTCTTTCTGTATATATGAGAGACGCAGCATGTCCTTTCTTGCTTGTCTTTTTTTTTTTTTTTTTTTTTTTTTTTGTCCTGGTTTTTCTTTTCTTTTCCCCCCCCAAAGACGACCCTCTCTTCTTTTCGTGTAACAGTAGGACGGTTATATCCATGTCTAGGCAATATAAAATGGACGGCGCGGGATTAACAGGGTGTAAGTGGGAATATGGACCTCTCTCTCGGCCTCCCTCTACCCATTTCAATACTCTATTCTTCCATTTCCACTTTGAGTGTTTTACTTTTGTTTTTAGGGGTTCCTTGTTCCTTGATGGCCATGTTAGACCGACTTGATTCCTGTTGCCAAAAAAAAAACCTGGCTTAATGTCAACGACAAAACCCTTTCCCCGCAGTAACCTACGGCGCCTCTCTCCCTCCCTCTCACTCTCTCTCTCTCTATCACGCCGACCCTTTCAAAAACTCCCCAACGGCCTTAACCCCCTCCCTAAACTTGTCCCTAGTAAACAGCATAAGGAACCCTTCCGTCTTGACCCCCAAATCCTGAAACGCCCTCTTACTATCCGCAACAGCCTCCCCCTCCTTCGTGAAAGCAAACGACCCCTTCGCCTCCGCAAACCTCATAAACACCTCATCCTCGGGGTGAAAATAAAACACCTCCCCTCCTGCTCCTTCTTGCGCCCCCCCCGCCCCTCCTTTCTGCTTCTTCGTCTTCCTCCGCCGCTCGTCGCCCTCCTCCTGTTCACGCACTTCCGGATCAGGTAGGACCTCGCGATACACCCTCGACAAAACGACCACGTGTGAAAAATCATACGGCTCCGACTCGGAAACGGCGTCATCCAGCTCATCGACGAGCATAGCGTACAGCGGCCCCGCCACCTCGGCAGGCATGTTAATCAGCCGTTCGCTGATGACGAGCCCGACGTCGGCCGCGGCGTCCTTCCCCAGGATCTGCGCGATGGGGGACGTCGCGGGGGAAGAAGAAGAAGAAGAAGAGGCGGCGGCTTTGGAGGATAGGTACTCGGCGAGGGCGTCGAGGGCCGGGTGCTTGGAGCGTTGGGAGAGGGGGAGGGCCGTTATGAGGGCGTAGGCGTCTGTTTCCTTGCCGTCTACTTTTACGGTGGAGCCGACGGCCGTGTTGGAGAGGATGAGGTCGGCGAGGGCGGAGGTGTCGAAGAGGGGGCTGTCGACGTCGAGGAGTTGGCGGAGGAGGGTTTTGGTGCCGTGGAAGTCGATCGTGGGGTCGAAGTTGAACCATTCGAAGTCGACGTTGACGATGTCGAAGTCCTGAGTAGCCAGAAAGAAAAGAGGTTAGTTTTTCTGGGGTTGGGGGATATCGGGCGATGGCGAAAAGTACTCACTTCATCGGAGGAGCTGTCTTCGTCCATGGCGTCGGGATCGCGCTTGGCGTCCTCTTTGCTGAGGGAGTCTCTGTCGCGCTTCTTGCCCATGGTGTGTTTCTATGGGGAGGGCTTTATTTTTTTGGGGGGGAAAGGGAGAGAGGTTTCTCGTAGTAAGGGAGAGGTTTCGGAATAGATCAGATCAATGGACTGCTCGACGGTTCTGGACGAGGACGGACGGGGGGATTCGGGATGTTGATGATGTTGCGATTCGAATGTGGTCGACGTTTCCCGGTTCGAAAAATTTCAATTGCCCCGCCATCAAGGAAAGCAGAAAGTACTTTGTACAACCAAAAACGGAGAGAAATGGAGGGGTAAAAAAAGAAAAAGGAAAAAACGAAAGGAAAAAGAAAGAAAAGAATATCTTCATTTGTTTACTTTACTATACACCCATTTCATCTCACACTCAGATATTCAGATTTCTCAACAGTTGAGCCTCGGGCAGATCTGTCAATCCCAAGCCATCAATCCTTCCATCCACTCCAGGACAGCCCATCTGAGAGAAACGAGGAACCTTCGCATGCCAGCATGTTTAAAGGAAAGTGCCTTCGCTCTCGCTCAAAACGAATATAACATCTGTTGCCAAAGATAGGCTCGCAAAAGGTATAGATAGGTCTAGAATAGATATATTATATATATACCCACCCCAAAGAAGGTCGGGCGACGAGAAACAAACCTTGAAGGGAGCCAAACGCCCCAAAGTTGACTCTTCGCAATGAGAGAACAGGACACGAAACAGGCGAAACAAACATTGATCTAACCCTACATCCAGCGCACTTAGGATACAGCACCCACAAGAGCATCACTCTCATAAGACACATGGACAAGACAAGAGAAATTAGTATTTTCTGTAGTAGACTTTTTGAACCCAAGAAAGTAATATATAGCACACGTTCCAGGTCCTCGTTGATATACAATAAACATCAACAAAAGAGTATCAAGAGCCTCCCAACATATTCCACATCGAGAGTGTTCAGAGACAGAGTTACAAAAAAAAAAAAAAGTATATTTAAAGAATAAATGCCTTAAAAGGCAGAGAGAAATTCCAAAAAAGGGAGGAAAAAGGATGATAAAAAAAATGTTTGTAGATGGCCGTGCCTCCCGAACTGGGTATCCAAGCGTAACATGGTTCGGGCCGGCACCAAGGAGGTTTATGAAAATTCATTGGCTTGTCATGGGGGCTTTGTAAAAAAAACACAGGTTTCACAGAGTAGATGCTCTCGCCTTTCCTTCCCCTCTCTCATCCTACTCTGTAATCTAATTCCATCCCAGCGAGTTCTCCGCCGCAACTGGCGCCGAGATATAAGCTGTGCGAGCCGAGTTGCCCGCTCCACTTCGCCCGCTGCCATGGCTTTCCCTGCCGCCAGCCACGCCACCGTAGCTGGAAAAGTCTCGGCTTAGAAGAGCACCACCCATCATGGCCGTAGCCGGGCTGCCGCTCGAGCCTGGACCGCTGAAGGCCATGTCGGTTGTGGCGTCCGTGACCGAGCTAGTGCGGCGGTGCGACTGTCTCTTGCGCTTGTATCGCCGAGCTACCAAGAACATGGCCGCACCGTACGCGACAGCAACGCTGACTGCTCCGAAAGCAATTCCGACAGTCGCACCCTTCTGCTTAGGCGTCTGCTGTTCACTGGCGTCGTCCTCGCCGTTGGTGAATGGTGAACCGCCCGGCTCCTCCGACGAACCGCCATCCGTAGCCTCACCCTCCGAACCGGGGAAGATGCCGAATGACGGGTCGATCGCCTGCGCGAGCTCGTACGCGAGCGGGAGAGGGTGGTGGTACAGAGCCGAGTTGGTCAGGTGGATATCGATCTGAAGCGCATCAATGATGCTGGTGGGCACATAGAGCATTGCAGCGGTCGTGATCCATCCCTTCTTCTGTTTGGTCTCGATCGGCACCAATCGCAACATCCTGATTTCACTGTCCTTGATACCCTCGCCGTACGCGATGATCTGGGGCAAGAAAGTGAAGATTTGCTGAGCAGCTGTGAAGTTCTCTGCAACAAACTCGTAGTGGAGCCGGCGGTCAAAAACGATGCGAATCAGCGTAGTTCCAGCAGGCTGCGCAACAGCTTCATCCGATGCGTCGATAGTCTTGGGCATACCCGCCGGAAGCTGTTCGCTGTTCGTAGGTGCGGGGAGCTCGCTATTGATGGAAGGTGTAGCATCGTCAGCGGCCAACTTCGTGCCAAGCCAAGCCTCCTTGCCGGTGACAGTGCTAGCAACAGGAACGCTAGTGAAAGTCGTGTCAGCAGCCGGTGGCGGGGGAGCAAGAGTCGTGGTGTCTGGAAGGGGTTCCTCCGTCGTCGAGGTCGTCGAGTTCGCGATAGGACCTGGAGGTAGCGTCACGACTGGCTCGTCCGTCGTAGTATCAGGCGGCGGGGCTGTCGTGTCGGGAGTATCAGTAGGACTCGCCGGTCCGTCAGTCACAGGAGGCCCGCTAGGAACGGTCGTGGTGGGAGGAAGGGGGACCTCGGAGCTGGTGACATCTGTGCTAGGAACATCGGTTGGCTGCGGATCGACGTTCGTCTGAGGCTCGTCGGTTGGAATGGGCCCCTCAGTCAGCGGGGGTTCACTAGGAGATGTGATAGGTTCCTCGATTCCAGTCGTAGCATTGCCAACAGGAGGGAGGACACCATCAATGACGCTGGAGACCGCCGTTTCAATAGGATCGACCACGCCAGGAATAACATCTGTGGGTATCAGGGGGTCCTCAGTCGTGGTCGGTGGCTGCTCAACAGGCGCTTCGGTGGGCGCAGGCTGCTGCGGGGTGACAGTCTCAACGGGGGGCTGGGAAGATTCGGTGGGACCGGGGATAACGGGCACGATGACATCGGAAGTACTCGTCTCCTTTGTCACAACAGGTTCCGGATCAACGGGTTGCTCCGTCTTTGGGGACTCTGAGGTAGTAGGAGCAGTCGGGTTGGGTTGGGCAGAGTCGTCGGTGGGAGAGGGGATCTCGACATCGGCAGAGCTGGAAGTCTCGGGTTCGGGCTTAGGTGACTCGGCGGACTGTGAGGTCTTGGTCTCCTTAGGGTCCTCAGAGGAGACGACACCGGTCGGGGCGAGGAGGATGCCGCTCGTCGAAGAAGAGCTAGAGGAGCTAGTCTTTTCCGATTCCGAGCTGCCTGTCTCCACCACGTCGTCCTTCTTCGAAGACGAGGACGAGGACGACGATGAGGTCTCCTCCTCTCCAGCCTTGGGGCTGCTGGTAGGCTGAATAATGATTTCGGGAAGACCAGCGGAGGGATCTGGGGTGATGCTAACAAGAATCGTCGTCGGAATCGAGAGGGTAAGGATGTCGGAAGTGTCACGGACTGGAACGTCGACAGACGAGCTGAGAGGATCAGGATCCGTCAGATCGTCGATGATGGACTCGATAATGTCAATCGGACGCTGGGGCGTGCTCGGTGATTCTACGTCATCCTCGCTTGACGGGATCAAAGTCTCCTGAATGGGCAACTCGGTCTGAGGAGGGAAAGTTTCTCGCTGAGTCTCGGTCGCGTTCACGAACTGTCGCTTCACGTGGCGGGGAAAGTATATCCTCGGTCGGTCCGCGCCGGCGGCAATAGCTGTTGAAGCGTAGGCAAGGCCAAGGGCCCAGGTCCACTTTTTCGGCTGCATCGTCGTTCGTAATTCAAATGCTAGCGTTACTCGTCCAACTCTAGTTTCGAAAGATTGACCGTGTTTAAATTTTGCAATGTAGTTTTTATGTGCTCTTTGCCGATGGAACCGCCATCTTGTCAGCGCTGTACAAGCCGATTGATGATCATGTTCGAACCGTGAAGACTCACTATGTCAGGGTTATGTAGTAAAAGAGCGTACTTGACAATTATAGTCAAAGAGCGTAGATCTACAAAACGGACAATGTTAGCGAGACTGGGGTTCGGTCGAGCGAGGATCCCATTTGCATGAATGATCCACACGATCATCCGCGCAAACAAACCAAGAAAAAGAGCAGGCCTGGCAGGATGGGGCGCGCAGCACTCGCCACCAGCACATCCTTGGGTGAATTCCACCAGCAAAAGAGGAGGGGAAAATAAAGGGAGGCAATGATGGATCATCGAACGATTGCTCCAAAGTCGATGGGTTGAGTGACGCACATTTCGTATGGTTATATTCAAAAGAGCGACTCGACGAAAAATCGTCGGGAAATCAAGATGATGGACGTTTCCAAAAATTAATAAAATTATCGTCAAGCGTCCCTCAGATCATGGGTATTCTAATCATCAGCGAGCGAGAAGATGGTGATGTGGAAGACATTGGCGGGTTGTTCGTGATCGTGTCGTCGAATGTCTAATGTCCTTCGCACCGGAAATCCGCCAAAACCGTCTGGTCGTCGTCGAAGGAAAAGAAAATTGTTGGGGGGAGGAAGAGAATGGAACGCCGGGCTCGAATCGGGCGGGTTAAAGGCGCGCAGGCGCTCTCGAGAATCGAAGGGAAACGTCGTCGCCGCGGTTGAATCTTGTCGGACGGGGCGAGTACGATCTCGGTGAAGGGGGGGAAGGAGAAGGGAAGGAGAGGAAGTAAAAGGAAGCGGAAAAATAGTAGGAGAGTCAGGTGGCGGGAAGGAGCAAGGGAAAAGGGAAGGTGGACACTCTCGGAAGGGGCACAGGCACAGAGAGAACGGTGGAGCCAAAGTTCGGGAAACACGACTAGGGGGAGCTAGAGTGACTTGACAGGCGACGGCCCCAGCTTAGTGGGAGGAACATTGAAGAGGGGGGTGAGGGTACGGTACACGCTGCGCTGGTTCCTTCGTTCCCTGAGCCAGGGTGGGAGAAGACGGTGGGAGTACAAGGTACGAGGTACTTCGTACACGAAGACCTCAAATACAGTTTGGAGCAATCAGCCAATAATATCGTCCCGTCTTGACCACCCACGAAGCGAAACGGTATTACTTCGTAGCTCTCTACTGACCCAGACCAGACCGTCCTACTCATGACGCCTCAAGGACTCACTACTATTGATGAAGGAAGATGGCAGGGAGAAGATTACGTTTGACAGTTGCACAGAGTTTAGAGCCAAGACTTAGGGACATTGGAGCACGTCGAATCCATGAGCGCTGACAGACGCGCTGACAGACGACGTTTCTTGAGAAAAAAAGGAGTTATCGTCAAAGGTGGCTTGTTTGCTTGTCTCTCCCTCTCGTAATCACCCCATCCAGTGTGGTCTGAGATTGAAGACCACCGTCGATGCTGTAATACTAGTTCATGTAGTGTAGCAGTGCATGGCGCTGAGCATGGTACAGGTGATTACGACTTTATGTTCGATATCACCGTGAGAAAAGTGGCTCCCTCTAGCAATAGTCCGTTTCGAAGATAGGTGATGGAATACTTTGTGGTAGCGTCCTCCCTTGTTGGAGGTGGTGGCATGGAACCAGCTCGGAAAACTGGTCCATATATTGAAGGATCGACGACAGGTACTGAGCCAATACAGCCTGTGCTCTGCCTTTTCGTGCATGAATGTGGCAGTTTCGCAGGGTCTGTGAGGTATCATCAAGGTATTTCGTCCTTTCTTCATCTGCTGCGCCCGATCCACCGTAATCAATACGGATAAGACCTGGAATGTGACTGATCGATCCGTTTATGTTTTATTCCCAACCAAGACAATCCATCAAATCCATCCAAGTCCCCCCTTTAATCCCTACATACATGCAGTTATTAGCCTACATATGAAAGAAATGACGAGGAGAAACCTACAGCAAGGCAGCATAGTGTACATGACTTGAAGACTAAGATTAATCACACGAAGTCGAGATCAGAGAATATTCTCGCACACATTATCGCCCATCAAGTTTCCGAGCATGTAAACATAACGGTCGACAGCTGAGATTTCGGGATTCGTCATACGAAGGCTGGAAACAGTACACATCAAAGTACTTCGTACACTGGCATGTACTTCTTCATCTCCCCTGCTCAGCGCCATGAACCCCGCTGAGTGGGCGTTGGAGCGTAAAATTGCAGTACTCTCTTGTTCGCTAGATGCATTAATGGCCAGCTCTCAGTTGAGTGCGCTCGGCAGTATTACGGGCATGCCACCGCCAGTAGCGTGCTTGGCACCATTGAAAGTGTAGGCACATAGGGTTGCAGTTGTACGGAGCATGCCCACGAGTACTACTCCTCCAAGCGACGGTAGCTTCACCCATCTGCGGGGCTGATGAGTACGAAGTACCTCGTAGTGTACTTCGTAGTTTGGTGTGTAGTGTACTTCGTACTTTCGTCCCTTTTCCCCTGGCAGCGCGTGGCATGGTGTGGTGGGTACTTGGGTGGCTTGTCCTCTGATCCCACCAATAAGCGGCAGTCATCAGGAACACAGATGTACTCGTACCCAGAAAAGATGTACTTTGTACGAGGCTAGTCCAAGCCCCCTAATCCAACCAGCCGCTTCCTTGCCCTAGGAGGCTTTCATTTCCCGTATGTACCCAGAACAGGGCGAAGTCCGGTCCACGCGGGCGTTCCAATGTGTGGTCGAATATTCTTGTTCCTGGCTAAAGCATGATCTACGAGTGTACTTCGGTACCAGGAGGTAGATAATTTCGCGTGGGATCAGAGCGATTAAAACGGTTGCCTTAACGGACTCTCGTCGAAACGGAGATAGACAAACAAAAATAATCGTGCAACTCTATATATTTATTCCATCAACGCGCGACTGAGAGACACGCAATATCCAATCTCTAAATTCATGGGAAGACAGAGGAGTGGATTTACTCCCACCCATCTCTACGAAGTACTTCATAGTGAGACATTAAAATAAGGCGATGGTTGGGATTTGTGCTTCATCTGTAATTGAGGTCTTAGTGAGACAGGCATGCAGCGATATTTGCTCCTTGCGCCGCACTAGTGAGACCCGTGAAGGGATCATGGTGGTTAGCAATTAGTGCTCTTGCATGCAGGACCAAGACCGAGTCCGATCACAAGGAATGGACGGGTTCGCTGATTAACTCTTAGTCCTAGTGTCTTCGTATGGAGTTTGCCTGAAAGCTGCCTTGTCCAATTTGACATTGATATCAGCACCAACGCCGCGCTCCTCGCACCGCCCCGTATCCTTCGTATGCAGTTATTAGCGCAGGTTTCCCTTCCTCGAGCCCTATGAAGGATACGAGAAATTCGAGCCCAAATCCTTCGTACTGCGGATCTCAAAGCACGTCGCATTCCAAGTCAAGCAGGAAAAAGAGGATCTCAAGCGATCGGCAAACAGATGCCACAGAAACGGTAGGCGTCTATTTTAACGAAGCGAGCTTCACCATCCCCATCGCGGTGGATCAAAATCATCAAGATGAAATCTGGCACTCCCCTTTTTTTTCATCCGGAGCCCCGTTACTGTGCGATTCACACTATGTCCATCGACAAGACGAACAGCACACAGACCTCACTCAGGAGAGCTATAGTACCAGTATTATTGCAGGCGAAGGTACTTATTCCTTGAAAGAGAAGCTAAACGCGTGCTTTTTTCATTTCGTTTCTAGGAAGACGGAAATCCCTCTCATTCACCGTGTCTGGTCACTCCTAACACTACACATTCGTAGATTCCATATTATTCCGGGCACAGAGATGAGGGTAGAATGCGGAGACAGAACGGCTCGCTCGAATTGAAACGGGATTTATCCAAGTCCTGTGTAAATGCTCGATTGGTAGGAGACGTAATAATATTAGTGCACATCAATCTATGGATCCTCGTTTAATCCCCCTTCCCGCTGCACCCAACCAATTCACCGAGCGGGGGTTGGCACTCTAATGAATAAATTAATTCCTGTGCCGACGCACATATTAATTGATCATATCAATTTTCTTGCCCATTTTCGGTTATTGGGCACCTCGCTATTGAGGTATTGTGGTACAATCCAAAGTTCATCCATAGTAGTTGCCGCATCGGGTCATGGTTATCGGATGCCAATATCTTCAGGTGTGGGTGGACCACATGAGCATGGGCCAGAGGTGCAGGAGAAAAGCAAGGAAGAAAAGTCATCTTGATGTTGTTTGTCTTCTGGAGGCAAGCTAATCATCCAAGATGGTTAATTCGCACCGACAAAAAGCACCGGTGGTCTGCGAGAAGTGTGGAACAAAGTGCACAACTGTTGGTTATTATCATATAATATTACGAAGGTCGCAGTGGCTTGACTTCAGGAGACAACAAGACGACATGACACGACCCGTCTCGAGGAGGTGAGAACTTCTCGATCCGCACCGCTGAGTAGCGAGTCCTCGATCAGCAAACCATCGTTCCTCGATCCGATTCTAGAATCTCGAATGCACGGGTATTACGAAGTACTCAACCAAGGGCCTGGATGCCATCATGTCAGCGCATCTCTGACAAGTACTTCGTAAATACGAAGTATGAACACAAATGCCCTTGCATGCAGACTCCCTCTTGGCCGGCTCAAGGATGCGGGCGCATCGTCAGTAACACCGCCACAGGTTGGACTTCGACCTGAGCTAGGTAGCCTGGCTAGTGTAGGCCACGTCCAACATGCATTAATCCCACGACGAAAATTCCTCCGTCCGCTCACTAACTACCCGTCCGTAAAAGAAAAAGGGAAAATGAGTGGCACTCTTGACGAATCGTTCCCGCCTTAACGATCTCACTTCATCGTCCGCTCCAGGTAGCCGTCCTTCCATACTTCAAGAACTCGTTGAACTCGTTGGGGAAGATTCTTGCGGGGTCTGTGCCATTCTTGCTTCGCGGCAATAGTAATCGTCGCAGGAGTACTTCGTACGAAGTAGTTGCCTCGTCCCCCTCGGATTACACATCAATCAACGCAAGCTGTAGGACGTCACTATTATAAAACGCCTAAATATCAATTAGCAACTTGCGTGATATGATCCCTGCCAGGTCGGTGGAACCATCCGGGGCAACAACATCAGCCATGTCTAAAGGCCACAAGGCTCGCGATATTTTCAGCCCAATCCCACTAACCTCGAGTATCTTCGCGACCCGTGCATGGACGTCAAAGAATATGGGACTCGGTAGTGGTATGGACAAATCCCTTGATCGGAGTGTAACCGTCGATGGTATGTCAAAGTTAGGTGGATACACCGCGAGAGATCCGAGCATTAGGACTTGATACTTATTGTCGCCCTTGGGCAAGTTAGCAAATAAACTATATCTCAGCTACAACGCTATGAAGGAATCTTACTGTTTCTAGAGGTTGGAGGGTTACCTCGAACGCCCCGAATAAATCATGCACAGGGGTACAGAGCGTGACGACATTTCCTTCCTGATTCACGGACCCCGCGTCGATTTTACTGCTTAGTGATGGAAAATATCGGTGAAGAGCCCACCAAATTGTAGCCTTATTCTCGGTCTATGTAAATAAATTAGACATTTGGTTAAAAATATGTAGAGAGGATATGTGTTTTGGAAGGGGGGTTACCTCAATTGCGTTTCTATCGTCAAACTTTCTAAGTGCAAATGGGAGGATATGGGCGCAATGAGTGACCAAAGCTGTGGCTCCGGTGGGTGGAGTGATGAGGTGCTCCTCAATGGAAGGGCGATCGTAGGTACCAGTGACAATACATCGGAAGCCATCTCTTTTTAAAGAGCGAGATTTCAACCTCTTCTGTTCATCTCTAGACGAAGCCTCAATCTCCGTGAGGGCAAGGTCAATCTCGGCTCGGGCGTGCTGGGATGTTGGCGAAGAGATGGAGGTTGTGGGATCTTTCCCCCCTGAAGCTTTCACTGATGTGCTGTTAGCTAGGTTGAGGGAGAGTTGTGACACATCAATTCAATTGATGGAAGTGGAAATCCACAAAACATACATGGCTTCAGAACAGCGTCAACTAAAAAGTTGCGAAGCTGGCGGATTTTCCCATTATCACCTGAGACCTCGACAACATCGTTCGCAAGGGCTAGCTGCCCATCCTCGGGTAAATGGTTGAGGAAAATGCGAATTAAGGTCGCAGTATCATCAGCCTGGGTTGCTCGCTGGTAGGACTGAAGTGATGCAATGGCCTTCTGACGAATCTCGGGCAAGGATGTTGACTCTTCGGTGGTGGTCCACTCTTTCACCTCCCCTGTTTCCGAATGACGTAGAGGGTGTGGAGAAAATCGAGGTATTGCACGGAGGGGATCTCGGAAACTCATCCTGTCAGTAATCGGAAGGTATCGAGTACCCCTGTGTCGAGTCTGAAGTTGGCAGCCAGGCTGAGAAGGGACACGCGCTGTTTGGCAAGTAATTGTTGGTTGATGAGGATCAATGTTGTTGCTAAAGAGAGGATTTCTTGAAGCTTTGAGGTCAAGAATTAACCTCGTCGACCCTTAAAACCCCGGCAGGTGGGATCTAGGAATGAACCTTCCCAACTCGATCTCAATAGTGTAGATACAACCTTTTTTTTTTCTTTTTTTTTTTTTTTCCCCAATACTTGACAGAATGTTTACTTCACCGACAATGTCATTGAGATTTGACCGCCACCGAGCACAAGACTACTGAGAGGCAGAGACTGGCTCCTTCGTAATCTCGATGCAATTTCCATTTAAGGGATTATATTAATATCTCCAGCAAAAACAAATGGAGAAACTACGGGTTGGCACGAAACACTTGGAAGAGGCAGCCGCAATATACGAAGCAGGAAGCAGTCACTCCCGCCTCTAGGCAGGTTAGGAAGTAATAACACCTCGCAGCGTGTATTCTGGATTCTCTATCATGTGCTCTTGGACGAAGGATGCCTGTGGAGCTCTCAAACCATTTGATGTTGTGTAACAGGAGCTGCAAGGAACATTGAACTTGTCAATTGAATTGATCTGTGGCATCTGGTACCTCAACTGTTTTTGCCTTGCCTGGCCAGCACTGTCCACTAACTTCACCCGTACCTGAACGAAAATCAGCCCGTCACGCAGGTGGCAGGCCTGAGGACTCTGGTGTCATCCGTGGGACCCGCCTGTATGAAGTAGTAATTTAGAACCCTGAATAATAGCGGTTGGATTCCAAAGGAACATTGACAAAGGCGCCTCGATTGTGCGAGTATCTTGGTATCTTGTACAAGCAGGTGTATCTAGGATTCCAGAGCTGACAGCTGACAATGAAATTAAAAGCACGTCCTTACTAGTCGTGGGGGTGTCCGGCGGAGCTGCCCATCCCAAAACCCCTTCGATGCCTTCGATGTAATACGGATGGTGGAGTTGTTCAAGTGGCTGGCGTGAGGACTTGGATGGTTACGAAGCGTGGACTGAATTGGACGACACTCTCCAGGTTTATTGACCTGGCCAGGCCTTGATTCCCCGGGTGCCTTGGGGCCACCGCTGCATCTAAGGCTGCCACCCACACCATCATCCACGCTTCGAGAGACATCGAGAGCACCATTCATCCTCCCGACCTTGCCATTTAAGGGTTGGGGGAAAGGGAAAAGCAATGATGAAACTGAAAAAATCCTTTCCAGAAAAGCAAATTTCATGCCACGATAACCTCCCCGAGCACTGCACTCATCATCAAGACATGGCGAACACCACCCAGCGAACCACGGATGGATGCGTACTTCGTAGGATGTAATTGTCTGAGTCAAGATTGACAGGTGCATACTGCGTTTTCAAACACCACTTCTTACGAAGTAAACGACCAAATCATAGCATGGCCTAGCCCACCCATGAACACACCCCAATTCTCTGGACGCCTACTCGGTAGCCGGGACCACGAAGCAGTCCCTGATAGACTCTCATTTCCACGATGAACGTGGCACTCGTCGCCTGCATCCTAGCGTACCCATAGCGTGCGGACAGGCATCCTCCAAAGTATGAAGTATTGACTTGACACTATAGTCCGACTGTTTGGGTAAAGATCGTAGCTCGTGCTCTTTCCATTATGCACGAAGTACTTCGTACGAAGTAGTACTTCGTATTATTATCGTCGATCTCAAGAAGCTTACCGATTCTAGAAGCAATCTTAACCTTGCCGGGCCCAGATGGAGCGCAAGTCTTTCTCCAGACGGAACGGACGACGGAGCACACGAAAAGAGGCGCAATTACGGAGTCGTTGCCATTATTGTTCTCCACTCTGCTGAGCATCACCAAAACGGCGATATTGCCCTACGCCCATGCAGATTGTTTATTCCTTCGTCAGATGCACGAAGTAATTTATTACGCCGTCGATCATCTCTTGACTATAAACGCCTCATCTGAGGTCTTTTCCCAAGATAGTGCAAACCCCCCGACACGAGGAACGCTAAGTCGAATCCAAGCCAATTCTCACCTGAATACAACTCACGGCCGATTGCCTCGTTCTAGACTAATTCGCATCTTCATCCCTACTTCGTACACGACGCGTAAAATTGATGTTTTGTCGCCATCTGTCCTTTACCCTGAACCTGAAACCTGGGGCGTCGTGTTTAAAAACGGCTGCAAGCAGGGAGCGGGGCCACTGAACAAAAATAAGGAAGCGGGAAAAAAAAGGGTTTCTTGTTTCTCGCCTGATGCCACGGGATGTTTCCATCCCACACCTCCGGCCACCTACCTGATTGAGTCCGTTGTTTCTCCTTGGCAAAGGGGGAAGGATGGGTTGGGAAACGGGAATGGTTTTCTTACACCTCTTTTCTCGGCATCCTCGTCCCGTGTCTTGTCCGTCATGTGAAACAAGAGACCTAATATTTATTTTGCTTTCAATTGACAGCATGCACATTTAGGATGATGCGCGGAACGGTTTGGCATGATCGAAGGGAAAAGGAAAAGTGTGGATATCGCAGAGGGAAGGAAGATCTGCAGAGCGCCGCAGCGTCGATCCGTGATCGCCCACCTTTCACCTAGGGCTGCCGAGGTATTATAAGAGTTATGAATCGTCTCATGAATTCACAATCTTCTCAGACCTCAGACCCTGACTTACACCCTATGCCATAACTGGCCTGTCATGACTTTATGGCATCTGCGGCTTGTTGATTGCAAAAGCTCAGATGTAGCAAACATCAGTGACAGAAAGAAAGCAGATCCATTCTCCCGCTTCTGCTATTGCCCCAGACGACAGAAGACGGTGAAAGGGAACGATCACCTTTACACCTGAATATCCGAGTTGTTCGTGGCGAGAGCGAGGGGGGAAAAACTTTTCCGAGAAGAGGCGGATGGTTAGAAAGCCCAGAGGGACAGTCTTCGGCATTCACATCTCGGATGCCCAGCAGCCCCGTTTTCTTCCACCTCCGCCCAGGTGCAGATGCAAGGGCGTCCGCACCGCGTTCGTACACTGCAGAAACGAGATGGTCCCTGCCTAGTCTTCCCGGGTAAGAGAATCCTTCAGGTCGATACTCTTCGGCAGATCTGGTGAATGTATGACCGAACTTAGCCAGACGATTCTGTGGTGAGCATTGAGCCGCGATTGTTCATTTGTTTGACACACTCGTCTCCCAGTGTGCCGCCCCGTAGACACACTTCTTCTATCCCTTGTTTCGAATAGTTTCCTGCAAGGGACCATATCCATTGGCCTATCCTATTCCTAGAATCTGAAGGATTGGTAGCGCAGCTAGTAAGCGAGTAGATCACTGACTTCGCTTTTATTAACCCCATTCCTAGCCCATGTCCGCACGCCGACTAGATCCAGGCCGAGGGCAATGTCGAACACTGAGGCACCCGCCTAGTCCGGTTTGCCGCCTCGGTCCGCCTCGGTCCTTGGGAAGGGCGTAGATCCAGCTTATACTAAGTTGAGGCTGAAGACATAAGATAGGTAGGAGTTAGGCGTCAGGAAGAACGAGGGCGAAACAGAATAATGCTAGTCATGGTGATGATACGAGGAAAGAATAAGCGAACGTAAACGTGTGTCTTTTTCACGAAGCACTCTTCAAGATGCGTTCATCTTAGGCTACTCCAAGTCGGTTACTACCTTTTCCTTTCGGGGCTCTGATGGCTACAGGACTGGGGGAAGGCGGGCGGATGGCCCCTTCCCTTGGATCGTGAGAAGACTTACCCATGATAAATGGAAGCTACGAAATGGGTCGTCTCATATTGCTCAAGATGAGCTAGAAAGTATCGAGGACAATAGAAGCGTGGGCGATAATAGTTGATGTAAGTTCCCGTTTCTCTACTCCATATGTCGCTCTATACGTTTGCCTCTATGACGCCAGATCCAAAGGGCGTAGAGAGAAAGGACGCCATTCTGTGCTCGGGCTAGGAGCTTTGGGAGTTAATGAATAAATCACCTAGGAAGGGGTTACCAGAGGCACCGTAGGTTTGAGCTCGTTAGAGTAATAGAACTCGAAAGACTGGGTTTGGGTGCTCATCGCATCAAGAGCATGTCCACACATGAGAGCTGAGCTTGAGATAAGTTCATCAACGGGAATGCCTCTACTCTTTGCGCCATTCTAGTATCTGGGCATATCTCTAACTGTGGTGTCATCATTCCAAAGGATAGACTTGGTTGTCTCTTCGCTCTTTGTCTACCGACGATCTACTGACGAGCTTCATTAACATTATATATAATTCCAACATTGATTAATACATAGATACAAAATATACAGCAGTGAAAAGAGTGGTGGGAGTATCCCTCCGCCTGCCACCCGTCCCTAAGACCTCATAAGACAGGCTAGGGGCTTCAGACACAAGAGAAGCTAGCTGACGTGGTTCATTGGCAGATGTGTGCTGAAGGCACTCTAGACGTTTTCTTCTCCCAGAGGTGGTCAGAAACAGTAGATCCCAATCGAATGGATTGCGAGACAGCTTCTAGTTAGAGTCTGTCAGGTTGGGTATTGCCCGACCTCTACCACTTATCGTATCAACAACCTATGAACGGGGTAGACCAACCAAGCTTTCTTTAGTCCAGCCCGCCCAGGCCATCATCCAGAAATATCACACACAAGCAATTCTCTACTTCCTTCATGTAGTGCACCGCTTGAATGAAACAGCTATGCACTTCAAAGCTGCTGATAGTGAGAGGCTCCAGACGTCTCATCATCTAAGAACGTCTAGAATCAAGGGTGTTCCTTAAAGTGAACACCTCGCTTCTAGTCGGACTTGTGACAAAGTGAGCTTGCGCGCTATCACGCCTAGAGACAAGCACCTAGAGAGCTCCTGAAACGGAATCGGGTGGGAAAGACTCTAGAGCTATCCTGCAGGAAAGAAGGATATTGTTTCCAATCGCATCGCCCTGGCCGGGTGTGGATAGAAGAAGGAGAATGATTATGAACGATGCTCACAGTGACCAGGGACTGGTCTTCGACACTATCTCGCAAACCCCCCCCCCCCTTTCCAAAAACCTCTAGGAAGTAGATCTAATATTTCTCATTGGGGATAATGTTATCTGCATCAGTAAGTTACACCGATCTCTTGGGGCCAATTTCAACTTATCGGTAGTCACTACACCTAGGAGATAGACCCCTTAGCAGACATCAAATCTCACGCTCATACAGAAATAGGTGAGGCATTCTCATTCAGAGATAGACGCAACTCCGTGGTGGAACGTAAGGGCCCTTCTTTTGGCTTCCGGGCGATATCATGGATATAACCACACTGCCAGTCGAAAATGCCAGCTGTGACACAGCAGATAGGTCTTGGTGGAAACCTAGGCAACAAAGGAATTAAGTCCTACAGCGCGGTATCGTGCGCCTGGGCAAGCTATAAACATCTGGAGGTGTTGAAGCCCCAACTTGGACACCAATCTTGGCGTACTCCCTTGCTCCGAAAGACTGGGTGTTCAGAGTTAGGACTGAGGCGTTGAAGAGACTCTCCGAGACGGGGCAATATCCCTAGGAGGATACCGAGCTAGCTCACTGAGGTAAGTATTTCCAACTTGGAGCAACGCGGTGGTCGACAGGCATCTAGTTGTGAGGATCTTGATTTGGATGAATGCCCGAGAGTCTAGAGGCGGTGAGGCCATCATACTCATTTTCCAGGTACAGATCGAACTTTCTAAGGTTCTTGAGAACTCCTCAAATGAGAGCTGCTGCTCGGATCGGCATCCAATGAAGTCTTTCCTTAGGCCAATGATTAATTCTCTTCATGCTGCTGTTTCGGGAGAGAAGAACGAGGCGAGCGAGGCAAGGCAAGGTGCATACGGAGGAGTGGGTGAATATCACGAGAAGCTACACGAGCAGGAATTTTGACCACTGTACACTTACGACGAGGGGTCGTTCAGAAGGCAGCTGTGTACCTGCACTGATGTCGGGATCTGGTTGATGCTCTTCGGAGAAGCAGAGTCTGAAGACGCAGTCTTCTATCCAGATCTGAGATGTACTGTATACCATTGCTATACCCGATGTATTCCCCTACGTTACATATGCAGTACTTCCTTCTCCCCACAAGAACTTTCGGAAGAGTCGAGAGAACTTGAGGATCAAGGCTAAGTGCTGACCCGACGCTCGTAATGTTACGCCGGATTTGGACCTGGGTGGACAGAGAAGTGGACTGATGGAGGTTGTCTCTCGGGTTTCCTTGGCACTTTAAGCAGGCACTGGGTCTATAAATGCATTGCCGAAGCGTCAATTGATAGGACCGACCCAGGTTAGAGTTGGTGTTATTGGCAACTTAGACATGGGAGTGATGTAAACTGGAAGACTCGTACTAGATTTGAACTCTCAAGTACCGATCAGGGTGTTGAGTACTTCGTACATAACTGGAAAGGGCCGCGAGGGCAGTTACGAAGCTGCGGGTAGGGGTGAGTGCCTTGAACTTTGACTGGTACAAGCGGTTTATTTTCGACGACTGATCCTCAAACCCATTGATCGATATATCCTAGCTCTGCCAGTCACAAACACGTTCAACCTAGCCTTGAATGTCTGAGGGCTCTCTCTACGCATCAACAATCAATTGAGATCTATTTAGTCTTTTCACGATTCAATGAAGGCCATTCATTATGTCTCAACTTTGTATTAACTCTCCGCCCTCCACGGTTCAATAGACCTCCGACATTGCCCACCCTCCTCTTGATCTCGAGTCTTTGCCTTGCTTCCTGAACCCTGGTCACTTCTCATCACGCCAAGTGTCTTCGAACATACTGGGTGTAGAAGTACCTCAGTACCCCAGTAGAGTTGTAAACCACATCAATTTTAACTTTAGGTAATTCCCATTACAAAGAACGGTACCTCACCGAAAGGTAGGTCCGATGTACTCCCCTCTTCCCTGATACTGGAGCATGTTCATTTTTAGCTTTCGGCGCTGGACTTCTTGATGTCCTGCATCTACCCTTGAACTGACGTCGTCGACGCTCAGATAGGTCTTTCCTGTTCTGTTGCCTTGCTTAGCGTAGGTTGCCCCTCACCCCTCACCCCACTTCCACACTTGCACTTCCCAAACGTGAAGAAATTGCTTGGAATTCTGGTTTTGAGACTCTCGAGACTTTTACCCCTCTATGAGGAGCTTCCTTGCCCCACCTACCCACATTGCACCTTCCAGTGTCCAGTGTCCAGTGTCCAGTGTCCCACCTTCCTGTACCTTGGCTGGCTCCCAGCAACGTGGAATACGATTTGATTCGATTCCTCAGCTCTTCTCCCTCAAGCTCGACCTTTAATACCTTCCTTCCCTCCTCTCACCCCCTCCAAACAAAAACTCGACCTCTGGCACATACTCAACACCCTTCTTCGTCGATCTTTCAACCCAATCGTCCAAGCTCACACTTTCCATCAGGATTTTACCTACTTCGAATAATCACAATGGGTGTTACCAAGACTATTATTACCGAGGGCTCTGGTGTCATCCCCAAGCCCGGTCAAACTGTCACCATTGAGTACACTGGCTGGTTGAAGGGCCCCAATGGCGAGAAGGGCGCCAAGTAAGTCTCCGATACTTCGCCAACAAACCTGCCCTACTCCTCCCGTTGCTAGGCAGCTAGTTGCCTCCACGGGCAAGTAACAAAGACCTCGGAAGAAAGACGGTTACTGACAGTCTTGGTTAAAGGTTCGACAGCTCCGTTGGCCGAGGCCCCTTCGTCACCCGTATTGGAGTTGGCCAGGTCATCAAGGGTACGTAAACCTGGCAAAGCATATACAGCCTGTCGACAGACGACAGATTATCTCTCATGCTTTAAGCTCCCAATTCTCAATCAACACTTAGTCTATGGAAATCAGAGATCGAAGATAGGTTACTGACAGAATCTGGAACAATAGGATGGGAGGAAGGTGTCACCCAGATGAAGGTTGGAGAGAAGGCTCTCCTTGACATTACTAGGTAAGAGCCCCCCACTGAGACTGGATTTTCCTTTATTCAGCTTTCCCTTTGTTCCCGGGCTACTTTCTTCCCATCTGCTCCAGTACTTCAATTTTGAGATCATCTTGCTAATGAGTGATAACTACAGCGACTATGCCTATGGTGAACGGTATGTTGACCCCCAATTCTCAGCCCAATGGTAGATGCAGGTCGAGTTCTCTGTCATTGTCCAATGGCAGCAGAGTCCGACAGCTGGAGCTATCCTCCCCCTCCAGTCTTATTAGTGCCCTAGGTAAAGGTGATCAATGCATGTTCTATTGTAACTAACCTCCAAAATAGTGGATTCACTGGCCACATCCCCCCGAATGCTGACCTTCTCTTGTGAGTTTCTCCTAAAAGTCCACCTTACCCTGAGAGCGCATGCTGACCTGGTCCTATCTCCATAGTGAGGTTGAGCTCAAGAAGGTCGCTTAAGTCGTTTTGTCGAATGCAGTCGTTGTCGTTTCTTGAAACGGGTTTAGCCCACATGACATAGGCGAACGAAATGAACAGGCAAAGGGAATGATATATTGACCGGCGTTTTTTGCGCCTCGGCGCTACATTTGCTTTGTGATGTTTCTTGATCCTCTTGGCCACAGTCATTTACGAAGTAAATACAGACAAATGCCCAAAGGCGGGCGAGGTTCTGCCACGCAATGAAGCTATTTTCTCCATATAAGACAGTTGCGTGAAAAACCAGCCTGGTGGTCAACCTAAAAGGAGTGCTTGCCACTCAATGATCTGCGAAGTATTCGTATGTGTCGCCTAATGCTAATTGGAGGACATTTGATTGTACTTGGCTGTGATTCTGAACGCTTCAGCCGATGCGAGGCAAACCCGGAAAGTCGGATGCCGAGTTGACCCGAGCTAGACTTACCGCCAAACGTGGGATGTCTATTTAACGAAGAGGAGAATGGTTTTGTCATTTATGATACACTCAGAGCTCGATGTGGGGGGTGTACAATCCTTTCGACCTGTCCTATTCCAAAAGGAGTACAGAGTATGTTGGTTCGCCAGGATCGGGGTAACTACTCGGATACCCAGAAATCAATGTATCTACGGGTAGGTACTGTTAGGAGGACCTATTATTAACAGGCCTTGCAGTCTCCTGTCGACTACTTCGCATGTAGCGACCTGCAAGGAATGGCAACAGTATGAAAATTCCGGCTTCCGCGGAGAGGGGGTCTTGTCGTCGAGACGCGCTACTGGCTGGAACGAGATGCAGTAGGAAGGGCGGTATGGCACTTGGCGAGGACTTGGCTTCCGTTTCCGTAAGTTAAGGTATGGCGCATGGACTAGAGATGCGGAATGACGAGAGGGATAAGACAAGACAGGGAGGCTTTGAGAAGAAGGGCTGAATGCATGGATTCAAAATCCAAGGCATGTGTCGGCCTCTCCTCTTGGGAGGGGGTTGTGCAGTTTTGACCGTGACTTGGTAGTTGGGAGGGGCTGGCTCGGGAAGTCGAGCTTCTCGGTGGCTTGTTGCAAAGCAAGACTCGTCCTCTTTGAGTTACTCGTCGAGTCTTGTTTGCTGTTCCATGAAGTACTTCGAGGTGCCTGGGTGGTGTTACATATGTTGTGGCACTGTGATGGTGATGAGATCTGAGCCAATCTGATAGTGTGGTCTAATCCGGCATTCGAAGTCTGTGAAAAAGGAAGAGAACCTGGCCATCCTCGAACATGTAATCGACTCTGATTGTATTATTCCTCGGTAGTCGAACCGGCTGGGGGTTGGATTGAGGAGTCGAGGGAGACCACGACTGACTGAGTTACAAAGTTCTAGTTCGGAGTGCACCTTTGGTAGGAAGATCAATCCACGTCAGTTCTCAGATCATAGTTGTATGTACCTGGAGCTGGTTAGTCCGCTTCAAAGAATCAGTCGTTCTCCTTCGTCTTGCGGAGTAAAATGCTCAGAGCATCTGCTCTGTTAGGGTGTTATTTTTTCCCCCTTCCCACCAAAGCCCCAAGTTTCCCAAAGGCAAGATTTAAAACTTCTGACTTATTAGAAGTGTTTGATAATGCATGGAATGAATCGGTGTGTTCAATGCACCTGGAGGTGGTGGTCGAGGTTTGGTTAAGCTCTGGTGTTGCTTGGACTTCAACTTGAGAGCTTTGCCACATCCAACTCGGGAAAAGTGGCTGGTGAGAGCGTTGCACGACAAGGACTTCGTATGATCTGTGGCTTTAATTCATAGTGTTTCTTGTCGAGCGCACGGAATCCGGCAGATCTTCGGGGAAGGGTGGGCTCGGTGTGGATTCACCTCGAGGCAGCATCTGAGATTGTCCAATGATGTCGTTACTGGTCGCAGCTGGACTTGACAGGTGTTAGCTGGGGCCTGGGCTGCCTTATGAGGCACCAGTACTTCATAATACTTGCCACCGTTGCCTTGGATGAGCTGTGAATTATTACAAATCCTCGTCGATTGCTTTTGGTGAAAAGCCTCAAGCTGTATAATTACTGGGAACCCTTATGCGGCAGCTCCTTTCTGGAAACTTTCCCTTACAAAAAATCGCCAAACTTACGAAGGAAAAGTCTTGAGTCCTAAAACTGACTGGGTCACAAATCCCTCCAGCCAAGCATTACGAAGGAACAAGCTCTGCATTAATTTGGTGGGGTTGCCAGCGTTTCGTCCTTTGTCGCTTCCTGCCTACAAATACCAGACTCGACGCAGATCCAGCTCATATTGCTTTCTCCTGCATACCCATAGACTTGTATTTCCTAATTTCCCATCATCGTCAAGCTGGGGAAACGAAAGTTGTCAGACGGGGAGTTTCAACCATCCCAAAAACGAATCGATTTGGTACGTCATTCGCCGCCCTGCTCTGCTCGGAGCCTGGGCAGTTCCCCGCCTAATGATATAGCCCTGCCATCCCGAGGCCAAGCTTAGCTCCAAGGCCGTCAGTCGCTGGCCTGTTCAGTGTTCTGCCTTTTTTGCCCCGCACTCTCTCTCAGCCATTTGTGCTTGCTTTTGGCTTTCTCGTCATTCCCCCACCTTCATCTTCGCCTTCACCTGAGCAACGCCCTTCTCCAACATTCTTAGAGGCGGCGACGAGCAGAAAAGAAAGAAAGAAAAAAAAAGAAAAAGAGAGAGAAAAATCAACAACCAAGCTAACAGAATCTCAACGCGGTATAGAAATTCGCCATCATGTCGGAAGCAGATTCCGCCACGCAGATGCAGGTCGACGACTCGGCGACGACAGCGAGCGACATCGATGAGTCGCTCTACAGCCGACAGCTCTACGTGCTTGGCCATGAGGCCATGAAACGCATGGGCGCCTCCAACGTCCTCCTCGTCGGTCTGAAGGGCCTCGGTGTCGAGATCGCCAAGAACGTTGCTCTTGCTGGTGTCAAGAGCCTCGCTCTTTATGATCCTGCGCCCGTTGAAATCGCCGACCTATCCTCACAGTTCTTCCTCCGGGCCGACGAGGTCGGGAGACCACGCGATGAGGTCACCACCCCTCGAGTCGCCGAACTCAACGTCTACACTCCTGTATCCATACACAAGTCCGATAGGTGTGTCTCCTCCCTAAACACCTACTATCTTTTTGATTGATTCATTGTCCCCCCCCCCGGCCTTCATGAGCTGCATCACAAGAGAACCAAGCGCTAACCTCAAGTCCTATTATAACTAGCCTTGTTTCCGACCTGTCACAGCTTGATAAGTATCAAGTTGTCGTCCTGACCAACACGCCGCTTGAGGACCAGATTACCATCGGCGAATACTGCCACAAGAAGGGCATCTACTTCATCAGCGCCGAAACCTATGGCCTTTTCGCATCCATCTTCTGCGACTTTGGGGAGAAGTTCACGGTTGGCGATGCCACTGGCGAATCCCCCCACTCCGGAATCGTCGTTAACATTGACGAGACTGGCTTGGTGTCGGCTCTTGATGAGACCCGACATGGCCTTGAAGATGGCGACTACGTCACTTTTACTGAGATCGAGGGCATGCCCGACCTGAATAACTGTGCGCCCCGAAAGGTCACCGTCCGAGGTCCGTACAACTTCTCTATTGGCGATGTGTCCGGACTGGGCGAGTACGAGAGGGGTGGTCTCTGGCAACAGGTCAAGATGCCCAAGATTGTCGGCTTCAAGAGCATTGCCGAGGCTCAGAAGGACCCTGAATTCGTCATCTCGGACTTTGCCAAGTTCGATCGCCCTCATCAGCTCCACATCGCCTTCCAGGCGCTCCACAAGTTCCGGAAGGCCAACCAGCGCCTCCCCCGGCCTATAGACGACCAAGATGCGGCAGAGTTCGTCAAACTTGCCCAGGAGGGTTTCAAGGAGGCTGGATTCGACGGTGACATTAACGAAGACCTCCTGAAGGAGCTAAGTTACCAGGCTACTGGTGACCTCAGTCCCATGGCAGCCTTCATCGGTGGTATCACTGCGCAGGAAATTCTCAAGGCCGTGTCCGGAAAGTTCCATCCCCTCAAGCAATGGTTCTACTTCGACTCCCTCGAATCTTTGCCAACCGGCGTCGAACGGACGGCTGAGAACTGCAAGCCTATCGGCTCGCGGTACGATGGCCAGATTGCCGTGTTTGGTACGGATTTCCAGGACAAGATCGCAAACACCAAGCAGTTCCTCGTCGGTGCTGGTGCTATTGGTTGCGAGATGTTGAAGAACTGGGCCATGATTGGTTTGGGAACTGGGCCGAAGGGTGGTATCGTTATTACCGATATGGACTCGATCGAGCGCAGCAACCTTAACCGCCAGTTCCTCTTCCGCGCGCACAACGTCGGTCAGATGAAGAGTGACTCTGCCGCTCAGGCTGTCCAGGTCATGAATCCTGACCTTGAGGGCCACATCAAGTCCCGAAAGGATCCCGTCGGGAAGGACACTGAACATATCTTTAACGAACAGTTCTGGAAGGAGCTTGATGGTGTGACCAATGCCTTGGATAACGTTGCATCCCGACAGTATGTGGATCAACGCTGTGTCTTCTTCCACAAGCCCCTTCTCGAGAGCGGTACTCTAGGAACAAAGGGCAATACCCAGGTTGTGATTCCTCTCGTCACCGAGTCTTACTCCTCGTCTCACGACCCTCCCGAGAAGGAATTCCCTATGTGCCTGGTCCGAAGCTTCCCGTACCGCATTGAGCATACCATCGCCTGGGCGAAGGAGCACATCTTTGAGCCCAACTTTGTGCAGGGTCCTCTGACTGTCAACAACTACCTTACTCAACCCAACTTCATCCAAAACTCTCTCAAGCAGGGTGGAAACCAGCTTCAAGTGTTGAGAACCGTTCGGGACAACCTGACGACTGATAGGCCTCGGACGTTCGAGGACTGTATTGCGTGGGCGAGGTTGCTGTTCGAAAAGCTGTTCGTCAACGACATTCAACAACTCCTCTACAACTTCCCCAAGGACGCTACCACCTCTGGCGGCACTCCCTTCTGGTCCGCGCCCAAGCGTGCTCCCGATCCGCTCAAGTTCGACCCTTCTAACCCGACGCACTCCGGCTTCATCGAGGCCGCGGCGAATCTGCACGCCTTCAACTACAACATCAAGTCTCCCGGCAACAACAAGGACCTTTACGTTCGGGAGCTGGACAATGTTATCGTGCCCGACTTCGTCCCGGATGCTAATGTCAAGATCCAGGCGAACGACAGCGAGCCTGTAAGTCACAGTCATGTCTTTGTTTTTCTCTCTTGTATTACTAGCTGTCCCTTATATACTAACAATCTTATTTAGGACCCGAGCGCCGAAAGCGGATTCGATGATGAGGGTGAAATACAAAAGATCATCAACGCCATCCCCGCCGCGAGCGAGTTGTCTGGCTTCCAGCTGGTGCCTGTAGAGTTCGAGAAGGATGATGATACGAACTACCATATCGATTTCATCACTGCCTGCAGTAATCTCCGCGCCGAGAACTACAAGATCGAGCAGGCGGACCGGCACAAGACCAAGTTCATCGCCGGGAAGATCATCCCCGCCATCGCGACGACCACTGCGTTGGTGACCGGTCTCGTCGTCCTCGAGCTTTACAAGATCATTGATGGCAGGACAAAGCTCGAGGACTACCGAAACGGCTTCATCAATCTCGCGCTGCCCTTCTTCGGCTTCAGCGAGCCGATCCAGAGCGGAAAGGTCGTCTACAAGGGACCCGACGGCGAGGTTACCCTCGACAAGATCTGGGACCGATTCGAGCTCTCGGATGTCACGCTCCAGGAGCTCATCGATCACTTCGACAAGAAGGGCCTCACCATTACCATGCTTAGCTCGGGCGTGAGCCTCCTCTATGCCGCGTTTATGCCGCAAGCCAAGATCAAGGATAAGCTGCCGATGAAGCTCAGCCAGCTGGTAGAGACCGTCTCGAAGAAGAAGATCCCCGACCATCAGAAGGAGGTCATTTTCGAGGTTGTCGTCGATGATATGGACGGCAACGATGTCGAGGTTCCTTATGTCAAGGTGACCCTTGACAAGTGAGGAGAAAAGGGGACGTTCGGGTATATGCATCAAGGCTCTTTCACGTTGCTAAAAGGTTGGTGGTGGTAAGCGCGAGGGAGGGGGTCCAGTGTACGTATTTTTCATTCCCGGGTATTGGGATTTTCATTTCCTTCAAAATTCGGTTTTTTTCCTTTTATCAACTAGGAAGTACATGGTAGCGGGGGAGTATTAATCGTCTGCTGGGATGAAATAGAGGGTTTTTCTTGATTTGCTTTTCACTCTCTTCTTTTTCTCCTCATTACAGAGGGCATAAAGAGCGTAGATCATTAGTTTGAAGAGTATGCATTTATCTCTCCTCTCTGTACAATCCATCTGGAATGACTTCCTGGCCCATGTCTGTTCAAGTCACAATAGTTGAAGATGATATGCAGCGTCCCACTATTTAAAGGGAGTTGGTTGAACTATTCACTTTGGATCCCTTGATTCATCAAGTACAACTTCATAATGATACAACATCTTCCCCAGAACTCCAGTCCCAATGAGTACATTTCGTCCTCATCAAATCAACTGAAACACCAGAATACATCGATCTATCTCCCACAATACCATAAAACGCCAAAAGTTCACCCTTTCCCTTCCCCCTTCCAGCAGAGACTGAGAAACAAACCAAAAAAAAAAGTCCACATCGCAACCCCCCAATCTTACGGAGCCATCATCCTCGCCTTCACGATACCCAACTCACTGCTCTTAGCCCACAACCCCGAAGGCATCTGCCGATAACAAACCAACCGCCCGTCGTCACCCACGCTCCCCAAAACCAAGCCGTCGTCATCAAAACCGACGCGCCAAACGGGCGTCCTATGAGAATCCAGCCTCGACAGCTCGCGGACGGCGTGCGTTACGTCCGGAGCCTGCTGGTCCCGGTCCGCATGGTGCTGTTGGTGGTGGTGGTGGGGCGAAGGGGTGTGAGACTGGGAGTGTACGCGGTCCAGCGTGGCGGTGTTGGATGGTTTGGCGAGGCTGGCGCTTAGGCCGGAGGCGGATACGGGTTTCGCGTCTCTGTGGAGGGCGGAAGGGGTAGAAGAGCCGTTCGTGTGTTGTCCGGGCCCGTGGTGGGAAGAGGACGAAGAAGAAGGGACGAGGTCCGAGACGGCCCAGGATTTGCCGTCGGTGGGGGAGTAAGGCGTATCTATGCGGAAAACGCGAACGAAGCCGTCCTGGCACGCGGTGGCAATCATGTCGTAGCCACGAATATTCCCAGGCGCCCAAGCCACATCCCTCACGAGCCCGCGGTGGGGCTCGGCGATCTCGGCGGCGAGGTAGAATTCCTTCTTGGCGTGCTGGACGCCGTAGGCCGAGGTGGCGACGACGTCGCGGCTGCGGTAGACTTTGACGGAGTTCATGGCGGCCACGACGAGGGCGACGCTATCGGCGGCGACGCCCGCGCGCACGGCGTTGTAGCACACCTCGGGGTTTGGGTCGAAGCGCACGCGGAAGGAGATCTCCTCGCCGCGCGGCGGGCGGTCGCACACAGACAGCTCGTCGACGGCGACGCATTCGGCGATGGTTTCGGGTTCGTCGGATTCGTAGACGAAGAGGCGGCCTTGGGCGTCGAGGAGGGCGAGGTAGGTGTGGTGCGTCGGTTCGAGATGTTTCATGGAGAAGGATCGGTAGGGAGAGCCCTTGGAGGAGCGGGTGTCGAAGGCGGCTTTGGATCGGGTCGGGGAGGCGAAGCGCCGGCCTGGAGGGGCGGAGGGGTCTTCGGCCCAGAGCTTGAAACGGCCTCCTATGCCGAGGGAGGCGATGAGGTTGGGGTAGATTGTGGCAGGAAGCCATTGGAGCTGTTGTGGGGGAAAAGAAAGAGAGAGAGCAACGAAGTTAGAGCGATGGTCGTCGGCGGGATAGAGTAGAAACAAAGGGAGGGGAGGGATGGGATATGGTCAGTTACCTCTAGTATTTCGCCGCCGTGGGCGTTCCACGTATCGCAGTTCCTCCACATGCCATCCTTGTGACGGTTGAAGACTCGAATCTTACCATCTACTGAGCCGGTAGCGCAGCGGTCTCCGTAGGTGTTGAAGGCAACGGCCTGGACGAGATCTTTGTGCCCATGTTGGAGGTTGAGGTCAAATGATACGCGCTCGTCGACTGCGGGTGGGACGTCGGGTGCTAATAACGGCGGCATTGTCTTTCTTGCACTTGATCTGGCGAAGGGGTGCAGGAAGGGACCGGGGAGGGTAAAACGAACAAGATGGGCCAGAGGGACTCGGCGTCAAAAATAGGGTAAGCCTGTACGAAATAGCTCGGAGCTCCAATGAATGGCGGGGCCAACAGAGCTCAGGTGGCCTGATTGGTAAAGAGCGAGTGAGAGACGTAGACCTCGGTATCGACCGAAACAATGAGATTCAAGAAAATGTAGCTGGCCGAGGAACTATCCCGTGGCCTTGAACATGAATGCTGGGAATGCTGGGAATGCTTAGAGTGGTTTCATGGTTTCATTGATCAATCGAGGTCGACGATGTTAAAGTGCTTGGCAAAGGGAAGGTGCGGCTAAACCACTTGCAGCAGCCCTTTGGAGGTACTTCGTACTTGTAGCTCCGATGATTTCCCCGCTGAGTACGAAGTACGATTGCTATGATTGTGCCTGTGCCACCACATCGCCAACTGCAGTTGACGAGTGATACAGCAACCTGTGCCGACTCAAGTGCACACACCCACCCTTGCTGCCTTGGTCATCGCACGCGCCGTCTTTGTTTCGATCCGATCTCCTTATTTCGAACCAGTTAACCACATTCGATTATATCCAGAGACATCTCCGGCGCATCCTGACCTGCGGTAACTTACTGGCCCCTGCCTCATCGAGCGCAAGAGCTTCGTTGCCACCAAGCTTCTGTTTCCTCCCCGTCGTCATCATATCATACCCTTGCCTGCTTCGCCGCCAACCAAGAAGAACCAAATGAATTGTAGTTAGCGCTTTTTAACTAGATCTGCATTTTATTTGGCGGCCGATCGAAACAAAGGGAAAAAAAAAATATGGACTATAGCTCTATGCAAGACGAGGGGGCCTCGCCTTGGGGCTCCCCTGGCCACTCGCCTCGCCACATCCGCTCCACCGGATTCGGTTCCCTCGACGAGACGAACCAGACACCCTTCGGATACGAGTCGAATAACGAGGGTTCCAGTCCCTTGAGGAATGAGACCAGCCGTCTCGAGGACGACGATGTCTTCCGCCCTGCCATCGCCGCCACCGAGGTTATTCCTCGTCATGACATAGTGGACGATCATCGTGATTTTACTTCTTCGACTACGGCCACGGAGTCTGAAGAGGTTGCTCGCCATGAAGTTGAGGAGGACCAGCGCCTACCCGAAACACCACAGAAACCCCAGGACTCGTCAAGGCCAGTGGAGGCGGGGCACCAAGTTCCCGAGCCTCAGCAGCAGCCTAGGAAGCCGAGTGCTCCCCAGCCTAGGTTACAAGCGAAGATAACGGGCCTCGAACGAGTTGGGAAGAAAGACCCCCTACTGAGGTTTGACGTTCATGTGAGTGCCCGCCTCCTCTTTTGTAGTCTCCCCCTCTCTTCTTTGTGTTGTTACCTGGAACAGTCTCCAAGCGGGGGGAGAAAAGAACAAACTCGAATCGGTGCTAACCATTAACCATCATTCCAGACGAACCTCCCTCGATTCCGCACCACGCAATATCGCGACGTCCGCCGCCTCCACTCCGAATTCGTCAAGCTCGCCGAACACCTCATATCCGCCAATCCCGAAGCCTTCGTTCCGGCCGTCCCGCCCGCCCTAACATCTGCCGGCGCTGGAACTGAGGAAGATGAAGGGCGCGTCAAGGCCCTCATGCAACGATGGCTGAACTACGTCTGCAGCAACGAGACCCTGATGAGGGACGACGAGATGGTGCTCTTTGTTGAGAGCGACTTCGGCTACAGCCCCATGGTCAAGATGAAGCAGCCCGCCACTGGCGTCAGGAGGAAGATCCTCAAGCAGTTTGCCCCGCCGCCAGATGATACACCCGAGCTGGCCGATGCGCGGCCCATAGTGAAGCTGTTCTACCTGGGAACTATGGATGCTGGCCACAAGGTTGACAAGATGGTCAAGTCTCGAAGGGGTACGTCTAACAAGTCAACACCTCGAGTGTGCCTATACCTACCCTCACCTACACACCCACCATCCCTGCCCCCCCAATACCTCTCGTGTACATTGATGATACTTTTACCTGCACCTTTGCGTCGATCTGTTTCTTCTTCCTGCCTTGCATACACGTATTCGTATTTCCTTTAATTTATTATTACTCTCTGCTAATTCTTCTTGCTTTTCCCGCCATTAGGACTTGGGCTTGCCGAGGCCGATTTCGGAGTCAAGCTCGGCGGCATGAACGTCCAAGAACCACATCAAGGACTCGCCAACGCCTACCGCAAGCTCGGCAAGGTCGTACAGGCCGTAGGTGACTACCACGCCGCACAGGCCACGGCCCAAGCGACCACCATCGGCGACCCGTTCCAGTACCACTCGCAAGACGCCTTCATCGTCAAGGAGACCCTCACAAACCGGCAGATCCTCATCCGCGAGTTCCTGCAGGCCCAAGAGACCACGCGGAGCCGCCTCAACGCCGCCGACAGGCTCAAGGCGAGCTCCACCGTGCGCCGCGAAAAGGTCGACGAGGCCATCGCCGCCCTTGACGAGGCCCGCACCAACGAGACCCACCTCTACCAGAAGACGACAACCGTCACCCAGAACCTCGTCTACGAGAAGCGCAAGTGGTTCGCCCGCACCGCCGCGGACCTGCGCCTCAGCATCCGCGAATACGTCCTCCGAGAGATCGAGGCCGAGCGCAGGACCCTCGCACTCCTCGAGAGCGTCCGCGGCGACATCCGCTCCATCGACGCCTCGGGCGGTCTTAGCCGCCTCGGGAGGGAATCTCATCCGCCCGTGCGCAGGGCTAACCTCGCTGCTAGCCAGGGCCCCAAGGGCGATGCCTGGAGCGGCGTTCCCAGGCGAACGGACTTGAATAGGGCGCTCTCTGGGAGTATGATTGCTGCAGCCGGGTTATCTGATGAGGGTGACGCCGAGGGCGGCGCTGGGCAGGGGAGGGGCCTTGTTGGCGCCGTGACGTTGCCTGGGGTTGGGGAGGAGGATGATGAGGATAGGATTGATGCGAGGAATGCGGCTAGCCGTCTTGCGACGAGTACCTTTTGAGGATTCGAGGTGATGAGGGATGATGAAGGATGAAGATGAGAGACAGCGGTTTTCATTTTTTTAAACCTCCTGTTCATTTATTGCTGCTGTACTGGGGTGTATATCCCTTAGGATGTCATAGTGTCTATGGTAAAGAAGGAAAATCCCAAATATTGTTGATTATTTGTTCTGTTGCCTAGAACATGTGGCCATTGGAGCTAAATTCGATGCCATGATGGTGGCTCATCGTTTAAATTTCTTGAATAGGCCGGAAAGGGAAGTGTCCTTGCTTCCGGCCCACGATGCCAAAGTCCTCAGGACAATCTCATCTGCATCAGTGAGCAGGGCAAGGGGCTTGATCCTGGAAAGAGCAGCTCGCACACCAGTTTCCCCCCCTCAAAGTCACCCATCTGCAAGAGAAAAGCTGGAGAGTGACTGATCTCATTCCATGCTTGTTCAAGACAGACGGGCCATCACTGTGAAAGCAAAGAGAAGGAATCAGAAAGGGAGAGGGAGAGAGAATTCGCCTACCACCTCAACGATGATGTTTCTCCCATTCCGAAAGCTCCCGGACTTACATGACCGAGGACATATCTCATAAACATCCTCGGTAAGCCCCCTTGCTTCCGGGTCCAGGGAACGAGAAACAATATTCACTTTCCATTCTCCTTCCCGCCATCGGATGATCCTCCAAGAAACTGGCTTTTTTCAACGAGACCGACCGACAACTCGCCCGATCTCGGGATTAACTGGGGAATCCTTCTTTGACGTGGCGTTTTAGGAATGCGAGGTTTCTCCTGCAAGAGAGAAAGTAAGGCCGAAAGAAGCGTTTTATCTTCTCCAGTTCAAGTGCCACTTCAGCGAGAGAGAGCTCTAGAGGATCCGCGTATATGGCTTGTGAGCGGAGACTCGCACATCACACCTTCCTAACAGTCGAGAGGATCGAAGAAAGAAATCCAGACCGAGACCCACGCGCAATCCTACTCTAACACCGACCTAACCCTGTACCTTGTTCTCTTGGACGAGTTGTGACGTTCCATTTCGGGTCCATTTTGTCTTCCCCTTGCGAGAGGAAGAAAAAAGAATGGAAAAAGAAGAATTTAGGTAGTCTGTACTTTTTGGGGATTCCTTGGCTTATCGGCCCAGAGGACATATCTCCGGTCAGGGGGAGGAAGCACTGCTGCCCTCATCTAGCGGTGAAGGAGCGGGCGGAGTGACATGCAGTGAGGGAGTCTGCCCGTTGTTCCGCGAATGTCGACATCAACGTCGCTTAATGCTTTGGGTTGGAAACCGGAAGGCCCAGCATTAACGAAATCCACCGAAGAAAAAAAAATAAAATAAATTTCCCACCCTGATAATAGAACATGCAGATAAGTGCTTGCCGGTCCGGCTTGGCCATACATGTACTTCGTACTCGAACATCATGCAGGTCAGGCTTCCTGACGTTTTCATGTGCATTTCGCGATTCGAGGCAATGTATGTGCTCCGCGCCCTATTTTCTCGCATGTACGAAAAAGGAAACCGCCCATTTATAACAAGCTCCTCCGAGATACACGTCATTGCGGCCGATGCAACAGCATCGGAATCTGAAAGACTCGGTAGCATTGGCAAACTTGAAACACAGTCTTCTCTCACCGACTGTGAGCTGCCACTTGCGCCATCCACCTGGTCTTTTCGTCACCTTGTCTTGGGGGTCCAACGGTCTTCCTCTGCAGGCGGGTATGCTGCATATCTTGGAATAATGTAGGATAGAGCTACCTGGTAGGTGTACGAAGTACACAAAGTAGCTACTAGGTTCCCGTCAAAGCTATCTGTAAACATTGGCTACTTTCAGATAACAGCCAGACTAATGATTGGGTCCGAACCGAGTCGCGTTGCGCAGCCCGTCGCAATAGTGAGAGAGGTCTCAACCTCTACACGCCACCAAGAGCGTCGGTGTAGGCCCCTTGGAGGCTCTTTGGAAAATGGCTGAGCAGTCGTGAATGCAACTAAGCAACCTGTGCGTCCCCGGACAGGAACCTAGGCGGCTGACAGGATGGAAATGGCAGGCTAAGCGGCACGTAAGGCCCCCGAGCCTCTGCGGCCGCTTCGAGAATCTCATTCGCTTGGAGCCCGTCCCATCGAGATAACCGGAATAGTTCCCGTCCATCTGCCGGTTGCAGTCTCGATTATAACGAAGTGTTTCCCGGAGTAGAAGTGGTCAACCCCAGCCGTCTCGCCCCCATCCCTTCCGGCATATCCCAACCCTTTACCTTCAGCAATATAGAAAGCGGCTCAGTCACTGCTACTGTAACTGTGGGCGGTTCTCGCTATGGCCCGTGTCAAGCTTACCGCAACTTTTGATGTGGCTACATTTTCCAGCGAGTTGCGCTCGCGTATCAGACTTCAATGATAGCTGCCCGATCTCGCGTAGGGCATCGTGCAATGCCTGCAAGGCATGCGGCGAGGTTCGAAGGATGGCAAGTAAATATAAGCTGCCCTAACACGTCACATGTAAGGGGCATCGGGGGATGGGAAAAGCGACTGGCATCAGGTTGAGTGGGCTGGCCGTCCGTAGTATCTCGCAAAACGGAAGGCCTTGATGTATCCCAGATATTTGAGACGCGGGGTATTAGCTGGTGCTCTTGATCAAAGTTGGTTTCGTGCAAACTCCATTCGGCAGGCCGGGGAGTTCCGTCACAGGGTCGGTGGCGTTAGTACGAAGTGTTTTGGAGCATAGTACTTTCGACGTTAGGTCCTGATACTTACGAAGGAGAGAGCAGCGACGCCGGTAGGTCGGTGTGGTCATGGCTGAGACGAAGCTCGTCATACGTCGCCTTCCAGGCCGCGACACCAACCCATCAAACGGAACCCTCCTCCACAACCAGCATGGGATCCAATAAGGCGGTAATGCTGTGAAACCACCCTTCGGGTTCTGTTCTTGGAAAAAGATCCTTAGTGTTGATTCTTAAGACTGTATCTGGAATACGATGATCCAGACCGACTCGTGTCAACAGAAAGTCAACGGGGTTTCGGTCTAACCATGATTCATGGCCCTCGGACTTGCATATCGCTCCTCCACGTTATCCTTTGGCAGGCTCGGATGCGCGTACGGCCCTTTTTGGCCAAGGCGGAAGAAGCCTTTTGATAGATTGATAAGTTCCCGGGTTCCGGAAATAGGACCAGCGTCAAATCTTGCACCAGCGTAATCTTTTTCACCTAGTCTTTGTACTAGTAGCTGCAGCTTCGGCTTCATCGTTTACATTTCGCAACCAGTCCTCATTTGCATAGCTTCGCCACATCCCACATCAAGGACCTGCTTCGAGATGTGTCCGAGATGGCGTCTTGTGACTTGCTCACCCAGGGGTATAAGCCCACAGGGTATCATTACCCCATCTACTTCGTACTCCAACATTTACCCCATGGCGACTGGGTCCAGACACGAGACTCTCTGAGGAAATGAAAGACAAAGAAGGCAGGCCTAGAGCCAGGAGTTCACGGCGGCTGGAAAATTGGTCCTAGCAGGCGAGGGCGAGTCTGCCTATTCGTTATTTTTCGCGTCGGTAGTTGGGCCATTGATCCGAAATGAATCGCGACTTCTCAAAAAGAGATAATCCATAGACTTCTTTTTTTTCTAAATTGACCCTACTGGGCGTGTCTGTAGTGTTGGGGGATTCTGAAAACTGCCGTCCCTCGACTTTGGATGAGAGAAGTACAGATCTGCAACAGGACAAGCGTCCCGTGTCCACCAGGGTTCTGACATTGATAATTATACCCGAAATGCTGTGCTCCAACTGCCCCCTAAGACCGAGATAAACACGTTGATGGGAATCACGAGCTTGTTGGCTGGTTGGCCTTCGTTGGTAATAATCTCCCCGGCGAGTAGCTGGTGTTAGCCCATCCGATCAGGAGAATTCAATATAGAGTCTGCGCCGATTCATGCGCAATGTTTTTTTTTAACCCCCCTCCGATATCACAAGTTGGATTGTTTTGTGTAGCCCGGCTCCTTGTCCTCCTGAGAAGACAAGCTGGTCAGGGAGGCGGGCCATTTTTGATTTTCGTGCTCTCCGGATCGAAACCGGCAAGCATTTGACAAACAGCACTTCACAGTCCCCCCACATTGGCTCTATTTTCCAAAGTCAACCCTCGGCGGCCCAGCTTCTCACAGGCTTGTGCTTGATAGATCCCGAGCGGGCATGGGCCAAGTGGCCCGCGACGAACTGCATGCATCCTGCAGTTTATTAATGCATCTGTGGGAGCGAGAAATACAAGTCGCTTCGCCGTATAATCATTGCTCGCTCTCCTCGTGCTCAGTGTTGGAAACCCTTGTGGATGCTTGCTCTGGACTCACGCTTGCGCACTAGTTTGGTACGGACCTAGAAGCATCCGGATGCTGTATGTGCTTTGGGTGGCTCGGCCCCCAATTGGAATAGGGAATAAAATAAGGCTTGCCTAGTAACATTGTTCATCAAAACCAAACCCACGTGCGGATTCGTGGGGCCTTATCATCATGAGTTCGGCACGCAAAGCCGTTTCGCCCGAGAGTTATGAGGCTCTTTGATCCAGTCTGCCAATATTTCTTTGCGGGCGTCGTAGGTAGCATCACTTCGTCAAGGTAGTCCACACAGCACAAGCAGTGTAATCAGCCACAAGTTCCAGCGATATCGTCATCTTGCAAAGATAGGGGGAAGGATTCATGTCTGCCCAAGTGCCATGTCCGTGGTTTCTTCGACATTAACAGCCAACGCCAGTAAAAATCGACGTTCCGGATGCGAGCATCTAACTGTAGTAATGCGTTGGTTTCACCGGTTATGAGCAGGTACTTGCCTTACATCGCGCAGCACGCTTCTTTGGTACACCCATTGTATACTGCTTCGCAGTCTTGAGAGGGATTGGCCATTTTGTTCAGGGCATAGATAGGTATATTTGTAGGGCAAATATAGCCTAGCTGCGTCTCTCCTCGACAGGTTTCAAATGACGAAAATGAGCACAGTCGATAAGGGGGCTCGTGACTTGCCCTCGGTCTTATCAACGCTGTTTTGATTCTGATATCTGATAATGGGACGGGAAGTTATCATAGATAATGATAGCCTAGACTCAACAGGTGGATTGGTCCATCAATTCTTCTATTGTATGCTGCACCATATCATTATTTTGATACAGATTTAGAGCAGCCGCTCCACAACGTGATTGATCGTTGAAAACGATCAATGGTCATTCGAGTGCTGCCGAGATTCGGCTCAGACAAGCTCTTGCCTCAAATTGGGATCGGAGAGAAACGGGGGGTGGGCGAGCCGGATTGCCAGGTCCAATTCGAGTTGGGAACCGCTCAGATAGCCCGAGACCTCGGTGAAGGTAAGACCTCGAGGCGATAAATAGATGATGATGACCATTAACACTGAGGTCTCAACCCTCGAGCTTGGTGCCTGTGACACGGGAAGAGGAGGCACCGTCTTAAATAGCTTGAGGGGTGACGGGTACATTACGAGGCCCCTGAGCTGGGCGTAATTGTTGTACGTGGATTTCTGTTGGGCTTAGAAAAAGGAAAGTCTGCTGTGGTTAACCTTGGGGATGGAAACCCTCAGTACCTACCTTCTTGTTCTGATTTAGAACTACAGGGAACTCTGACGGTACTTTTTCGGACCGGAAAGCGAGATCAGATGAGTTGTAGACGACTTCTGGCTTTGCACATGGCTGCCTCTTACTTCATCAGTGCAGTTCGTATGGAGGATGAAGTACTCGTGCGAAGTACAGGGGAATGACAGTTGGAATGGGCGGGCTAATTGATCGATCAATTGGTTCCAGGACGGTTTCTTCTCGGCTTCTAGCGTATCTCCACGAATTGGAATTGACCAATGATAGAGTAGTACGAAAATCTTGGTGAAGCTGTGGGGTGGTAATAACATGAGCATTCTCTTGACGTCCCATGACACCATTGCAAGAATTGAAGGGAGAAAGAAACAACATCAATTGATCAATGTGCCACACAGACTTCGTGCATCGCACGTAAAACACAATCCTCTAGAGCCGCACCGGTATAGTTTCAACTGACAGGATTTATTACGGAAATATTAAAAAAGACGAAGTACCTCTCAATAGTTTGGAGTGATGCATTGACTCGGTTCCAGTCATCACTGACAAGTCAATCGCGCCATCCACGTGTCGTGAGAAGTTGGATTCATTCCGGGTGTTCATCCCGTCTCTCCAAACGCCATTGCCCTGGACGTAGATCATACCAGCCTGACCCTCCCTTGCCCAAGCGTTCCCCCATCTTGTGGTCTATGCTTTTCGCATTCCATTCATTTCTCAGTGCCACCTACTTCGTACGAAGTAGTCTTCACAGTACGAAGTAATCCGCTCGTGTTTTACCGGAGTGATAGCGGCCACGGAACTGATCAACCAGTACATTGATATCAGCCGGCGATGGTCGGAGTTCTGGCCTCGGTCAGTCGGAGCTTCTCCAGGCCACAGGGGTACTCATCCGCCAATGTTGCCCTGCTCCGCTCACACCCTTGATGCGTCATGGCCCTTGCTTTCTTTTCCAAGCCTACGAAGTACTTCGGTCTCCTCAGATTAACGAGTCAGTTTCGAGCAATCTGCGCGTGTTGCAGCCAGGACTGATTACTTCGTACTTTGCATTTTGTCCATCCGACCAAGGCGCACACCCTAGAGATTCCAGCCACTCTCAACAATCCGACTTTGTGAGTTGGTTATAAAACTGGCTTGTTCTATCTCCTTACAAAAAAGGAAAAAAAGGAAAAAAAGGAAAAAAAAAAAAAAAAAAAAAAAAAAAAAAAGAAAAAGAAATTTAGATGATCCATGGTCCATGGCTAATTCATGATCATCAAGATACTTTATTAGCACACCATTTAAACGAACGCGAAGAGTCGGTGGCGACGTTCGAGTATGTGTTTTCGTAGTAGGGTACTCGTAGATAATGTAGATTGGTCCATAAGGTCGGTGTAGGTGTCCAGAGTTCTCGAGCTTCAGCTCCACCTCGGTCAAGCATAAGACTTCATGTTAGAATAATTGCTTTGTGGGGAACTAGTACCCCAGTCTCATTTAATCCTTCAACAACTTTTTTTCGTCTGGGCCCACTACCAACGGCACACTTGATTGATATCTTTCGTACGAAGGAGGGTTGGTATCGATCAGGCACTTGCCAACTCTGAACGCTAGGGCCTTCTTTCTGGACGATGTTATGGTTGCGTTTTTGGACTGGACCTACAAGTATTATCAAGTGTGCTAATGTGCTCAAACGCTGTGCTGTTTCTCCACGTTTCCTTTTTTTTTTTTTTTTTTTTTTTTTTTTTTTTTTTTTTGGCCGACTTGAAAGCTTAGCACGGCTAATTGTGTTCTTCACCGCTCGCCTCGGTTCTTGCGCCGTCGGGATTTACGATTCACACCCGATTCTTGGGCGGAGGACCAAGGTTACTTGTCTAACGCACGGTCAGAGAAAGGAGAACATTTGCGATGATTTACTTCGTATCTCGGAGTTTAGCTGGGCCCTTGTGTGCGAGTGGTTCTGGGCTAATGCCGGATGTCCTGGTTGAGGTTGCCGACAACCAGATATCGGTTTCATTTTCCGTCCGGTAGGTATGTGCACGATTTGCACGATAGTCATCATGAGCACGCAATTACTTCTCGAAACTGTACACTATATAGGCAAAGGTTTGCGTTCTGGATCCACTGATAAACGCGATACTACATGTACCGCGCAGGTTTGGTATGGTAGGGTAGCTGCAATTCTGCCGTGCGGCACTGATTCTGGTTGATCCAGACAAGATATATCGAAAAGCACAAGGTCCGGGCATGCAGGAATGCTAATACCAGACAAGTGGACGGACGGTTGGCACTCAACCATGCCATACTACGGCGTTATTAGGTGATCATCTGTTCCAAGCGAAAGATGCGAAGGAGGGAAACGGTAAATGGTTCTTGGCTTCTCCTGATCTTCATATCAATGACCCACCGTCGATGACTGTTTTTTGCCCGAACAGAGGTGCAGGCGCTTAGGTCTTTCCCAATACCCTCTGTGTTTCCATGAATCTCTTCATACGCTTTCCTCCTCCGACGGTGTGCGCTCGTGGAATGAAATTGGATTGCTGCAAGTCTGCGATTAGCCAATTCGAATGCACCCGATCGAACTCGATGACGACTTATCTATCTATTATGAGCTCGCCTCGAGCCGCAGATCGGCACTGAAGTCTACCTTCCGACGGCACACACAACACTTCAACACGATTATCTCATGCTTGTTCTGCCTTCCTGCAAGCCGCTCTCGGAAAGCTCGCTGGATGAGACTCGATGAATGCAGTGTAGTTGACAGCTTGACACTAGCAAAAGCCGCTAGCCAGGCTACTTCAACCCCAGCATTCCTTAGCGTATCTCCACCTTAATCCATTTCCACCAACACACCGACGGATCACTTCGCCAAGGTATACTTCGTAGATGGCTATTTACAGGTACTTCGTACTTCGTAGTACTACTTCGTATGAAGTAAGTATGAAGGCGTCAATATGGGACTGGGACGAGGAAACTGGCTCGTTGCCCAAGGGCTAACTACACTTAATGGATCCATACTTTCTCAAAAGTTTAATTATCATATTGACAAGTCGCCTACATCAGTCAGTTGGTACGGATTGATGCATCCCCTCCTGTATTGGTATTGGATTGAAGTTTGTGTGACAAGGCTCAATCATTCATACCACACGAAGGGATTTCTAGTCTCTGGGTGTCCTTTTCACCCATTTTGTAGCAGCGGAGATGATAGTTAGACCCCACGCCCGCCCAAATTTCCCACGCCCCCCTTCGAGCCGCTCCTCCCCCTGGCCGGCCTGGCCCCCAGCATAAGAAGACAGGGGCAGGACTCTCAAGAAGGCGCTGCCCACCACTTTTACGAAGTAATACTTTGACATGAGGGAGAGGAGGGCAGGGAATGGCTGGCGGATGAAAACATTGAGAACCTCGATCAACCTTTACTTTAGATCATGATGTGCTAGCTCAGGCACATGCCTCGTAAGTAATCTCTGCTAGCGTCTGGGATCCCGGCCATGCATATGATCAATTGATGTATATTTGTACCTGGATCTATATGCATTACGAAGTACGAAGTAGACTTGCAAAACATCCATGCTGCGAGGGGATTTCCTCGAGACCTTCAATGACGCCAGCTCCATTCATCGGGTGAACCTTCAATTGTACCCTGTCACTGGTTTTACACGCCCCCCTCACCTCACCTCACCCCCTTCCCTCAAAACCGCACTACCCGCACGTGGTTAGGCAGTATGTGGTTTGTGAACATCAGGGTGCTGCCTTGTCTGACGTACTCGCGACGCAGAATTTTGCGCAATCGGAACCGCATCGTACGCTCCTCCGTACACCAGCTGTACTTCGTAGATTGTCAGTACCGTCCTTCGTACTGAGGAGTGTACAGCTCTATCGCTATGTAAGAGCCTTGAGTAGAATTAAACCAGTAACCTCCCCGAAGAGAAAACTGCAGCCCCTTACCCTAGCTTTCGTGCAGACTGTACCTAGTTCCGGATGTATCAGGAAGCTTGTCCATTCGGCCAAGATAACTGGTTGGTATATGAGTGGCCGCGGCTTTCTCAACATTAAGGTTCCGTTGCCATTACCCTTGGCCCCCCCATCTACCATTGGAAATGGGAAACGGGACCGGGCCCCGCCCATGATACTTGGTTGTCAGTGATTCATACACATCAGACTGCTCCGATCCTGCCTTCCCCAAGGAACGCGCAGGTCTAGAAACCAGAAAGTAGGAAGGACGTGCTACTTGTAGAGTGGGGGGCGTTGCGACGGGACAATGGCAATTGAAATTGCAGACAGGCTCTGGTTTCTGCAATAGCGAGGCAAGGGACGGACCTTCCTCTTTCCCATCACTTAGGACGAAGCAGGACGTAGCTCCGGGTCATGGTTCAAGAAATAAAGCTCCGGTCCACCCACAAGTGCTGGTGCAACGTTCACCGCATCGCTTCTTTACAAGTAGAGCAAGTTGTACTTTCCGAAAGCATATATATTTCATCCCGCGATCCTTCTCCATCCCAACTTTATTCCCCACGCCTGCGAAGGAAGCTTCCCCAGCCCTCCAAATCAAGGATTAATACATTACCCTTGACCAAAACCCCACGCCTGATTCCCAGCTTGTCCATTTGCCTCGCTCTTACCCCCCATTCCCACCAACTAGCCAATCCCACACAGTCACAACTCCCTAATAGGCAGCTCGGCCAAGCTCCTTCTGAGACTCACCCAGTCAAACCACCCAACATCCCACGTTATCCCACACACTCCGGCGTCATCACAGCCAAAGATGGCCCCCGCGGCGATGGACGAGGTCACCGAGACCCTGTCAACTCCGATGCCAGTGTATGGATCCAAGTTGTCTAAGTCGGTTAGTGCGTCGGTGCTCTACGGACCGCGTGACTTGCGTCTGGTAAGTGTGGGGAATGCTTCCTCCACCCTTGATTTGGCTCATTCAAGCTCTCTCTTTCCGGTCCTTTTTTGTTCTATTTCTGTCGACCGACATGTGTGTCTGCGAGTACCCGCATGCTACACACTCCGGCCCTTGCCCCTTCTTCATTATCTGCTTTGCGCTTCAGCTATTGAAGAAGCGCGGGAAAGCCACTCGTCGCCCCCAACTACTCTAGGTTTTGAGCCTCGTTGCGTTGGTTACACAAATTTGCTCTTCCCCTAGATATCGGAGATAGTGACGGGTCGGATGATGTACCCAGGCCAGGAGTGCCGGCGGTTCTAGCATGTGAAGGATATCAGAGGGAAGGGATGGTGGACGGCGCAGGTTCACGTTATGGCTATGGAAATGTGCAAGCTTAATAATTCTCTAACCTGGCTCAATAGGAAGAGAGAAAGATTGAAGACCCTAGTCTTGGGGAGCTCCAGATTGCCATCAAATCTACTGGCATCTGCGGCTCCGATGTCTCTTATTACAAGAAATTCGCCAACGGCGACCTCTGCGCCATCCATCCTTTGTCCTTGGGACACGAGTCTTCCGGGGTGGTGGTCGCGATAGGACCCCAGGTTTCAGGCTTCAAGCTTGGCGACCGGGTTGCGCTCGAGGTCGGAGTCCCTTGCGGCGGCTGCACTATCTGCACCAAGGGTCGCTACAATCTTTGCAAGAAGCTTCGCTTCAGGAGCAGCGCGAAGAGCGTTCCCCACTACCAGGGTACCCTTCAAGAACGTATCAACCATCCTGCGCAATGGTGCCACAAGTGAGTGCCCCTTTCTCCCACGGCTTTCGCCCGCTTTCTTAGTTGGATAGTTCCCGTGTCTCTATGTTCACATACTAACTAATCTCAGACTTCCTGACCATGTGTCTTTCGATGCTGCAGCTCTTTTGGAGCCGCTCTCAGTCGCGCTCCACGCCGTCAACCGAGCGGCCCCAGCCCCTGGATCTACCGCTCTTGTAATTGGTGCAGGTACCGTCGGCTTGCTCACTGCTATTATGGCCCGCCAGGCCGGCTGCACAAGGGCTACGATTACTGATGTTGATGCCGGTCGTGTCAACTATGCCCTAGCGAAAGGATTCGCTACCCATGGCTTCGTGGTTCCCAGAACCTCGTCAGACGCCTCGTCTTCTATGTGCTCATCTGCTTGCTGTAGTGGAGATTCGGGCACATCGACACCTTCGTCCGGCATCATGACACCAGCAAGCATCTACAGCCAGCTGGAACATGCCAGACGTTTGGCGCAGGACATCTTGGCTGTGACGAAGAGTCCCAACGGCTTCGCCTTTGACGACGATGAGGAAGATGATGACGGTGTTGATATTACATTCGAGTGTACCGGAAAGGAGGTCTGTATGCACACTAGTCTCTACGCGACCAAGTGCGGCGGTAAAGTAATCATGGTTGGCATGGGAACTCCGATTCAGACTCTTCCTCTGTCCGCTGCTCATCTTAGGGAGGTTGATATTCTCGGCATCTTCCGATACGCCAACACTTACAAGACCGGAATCCGGATCCTGTGCAACCAGGGCAAGGGCGTGGCCGGCTTCACACTCCCCAGCCTCGATGATATGGTTACTCACCGATTCAAGGGGCTTGAAAATGCAAAGGACGCCTTTGAATTGGCAAGTCGGACCTCAGACGATGACGGTAACCTCGTTCTCAAGGTAGTCATCGAGGCCTAAGCAGAGACTGGGGAACTAGGCCAGAATTCCGCATTCTCGCTTAACCCGCTTTTCTTTCGGCTTAATCGATGGGGTTGGGATAGCCATGGTTATGGTGGACACACTTCGGATCGTTTTGGTGCTACATGCGGTCGATTACAACACTGACGCGACAATGAACTGATAGACGGTTTTGGTTTTTTTCTTTTTTTTTTTTTTTTTTTTTTTTTTTTTTTTTTTTTTTTTTTTTTTTTTTTTTTCTTTTCCTTCTTTTCTCTTGAAATTGACCTTCCTCCTTTACTCGTCATGGTATCCTGCTGCCGACTTAATCTCTTGGTATCACTTTCCCTCTCCCCATTATTATCTCCTTATGGACTCGGGTGTTATTTTTTTTTACCTCCACCCTCTTTTGCCATTTCTATTTTGCTGAGTTTGGCTGGGAATCGGTCGGATAAAGGTTTACACAAAAGAGCAAAGAAGGATGTTTTCGTCTTTTCTTGCGTCTCCATTGAGCTTGCTTTCTTAGAATGATACCTTACGGAGGTCGATAAATATTCCTAGGTTTGGGCAGTTTTTTTTTCTTTCTTCTTAACAGGACTTATGATTCTGGAAACCTCATGTGCATCTCCCTACATGTGCTGTTATTCTTAGAGTGTGTGATAATTGTTTCTTGCTGATGGCGTCGTTGGCTGAAGACCCAGCTGGATACCTGTTTGTCAAGATCAACCTAATGGCTTCCATTTCTGCTCGTTTTGCATTAGAGTGAGTGATGATTGAAGGGGATATTGTTTTTATTCCCATCAACGCCATACAGTAATGGCCATGACTAACGCTAATACCAAAACTCCTTTAATGGTTGTTTTGAAACCCCACGGATTTTCCATGATTCCGAGATGTATGCCCTTGAAAGGCTGGCTGAAGATGAAAGAAAAAAAGAAAACCTAGCGCGTCATGAACCCTCGTACCAGCTACGTCTATGTACCTTTATTCGCAACAAGAAAAAGGAAAAAAAAAAAAAAAACAAGAAGAAAAGAAATGGGACTGGGGTGGAAGGGAGATTTCATGTGCATAAAAGGAGTCCAATGTGAACTTCCGGCCCCCTCTGTTTACACAAGCTCATGACCCTCGGGCATATTAAAGGCAAAACGAGTCTCAGCCGCAAGGTCAGCCATCCGATTCCTAGGCTTATTATTCTCGATGATATGAAACTTGCGACCGACTTCGCGGGCAGCCTGTGTACTCTGCACAAGGCCGTCGAGGAGGGCAACGAGGTTGACATCGTTCTTGTCGCGGAGGAGTTCCTGACGGAAAGCCTTTTCGTTCGACGGGACGAGGACCTCGAGGCGGCTGACAAGGGCCTGGATCTGGCGCAGGATGGTGTAAGACGGGGCGGCGAAGTTTGGGTCGGCGTCGGTCATCTCGGGGGTGGAGTGGTCGCCGAGCTTGAAGGACTCGGGGAGCTGATCGAGGTACTTGTGGATGACGTGGATGCGAGCCTGGAGCATCTTTATGGCGTTGGCCTTTGCGGTGAGTGCGCCGATCATTTCCTCCTCTTCTCTCGTGAGGACGAAGTCGAGGGGTGCGTCTGTGTCTGGGACGGCGACTATTCGCCTCTTGGATTCTCGGGCATTATCCGTCACCTCGCTGGGGGTGGCTTGGCGGCGTTCCTTCTGCGGTTCCTGTTGTTGCTGCTGTTGCTGCTGTTGCTGCTGCTCGATAGCCGTGGCATTGCCGCCTCCACGGGCGACAAAGTCCATGCTGATCATCTCGGCGGGAGCAGCTTCGACGGTATACTGGAGCTCGCGGAACTTGAGCTTGAGAGGGGGGTCAGTATCCTGCATCGTCTTGTCCTCGTCATCTTGTAGGTCGTCGTCGGCTTCGTAGTTACTCTCGTATATGGTGAGGGGGAGCTTGGCGCCGATGGAGTGATGGGCGAGCTCGTCCGGGTGGAAGCCGAGGAGGAGGGTGGAATCGTTGAGGTCGAGCATGGTGGTGTGGGTGGGGAGGATATCGGGGGTTGGGCCGGTCTTGGCTATGAGGGTGTACCAGCCGACTAGGTCTAGCATGCGGTCTTTGTGTACGGTTTTGACTGTGACGAGGTTTACATTAGAGTAAGAAGAGAGGGCCGCTAGCAGGATGAAAGAGGGCGGGGGGACACAAACATTGCTCTAGGCGGCTGATGAACCTTGCATGGTCTAAAGAGTAGCCCATGGGGGCATCTGAGTTGGCGACAGTGTTGCATTCAAAGGCATGTTCTATGGTGATCTCTCTTCCATTGAGCTGTCCTAGGAGTGCGCCCATGATAGGGCCAGACTGTTCTCGGAGGGTGTGTCGGGTGATGTAGTCAGATATAGTAAGGAGGACAAGGGGATGAAGGATTACTTGCACATCAGAGGGCTGATGGCTGCTGAGTAGGGGGTTTGAAGGGGAGGCCATATTGATGGCTCCTCCAAGGTGTTTGTAGTAGGGTTGTGTTGTTGGGTAAGGTGGGGTGGACAATGTTCAAGACTGGGAGCTGAAGCTTTCGTAGATTGTCACTCTAGGTCCAAACCGGGGAGGGGTTTTGAGTAAGTTGTGAGCTGAAAAAAAGAAAGAAGCCAAGCCCAGGATTAAAGCCAGGAGTAGGAAGGATATGTCTCTTGATGAGGGAGGGATATTGGCAAGGCAGGAGCCTGGAAGAGGTGAGGTTGGTTCATGCTTGGAGATGCTGGACGTTTGTTTGGAGGGGTTGTATTGCTGACTAAGCTATCCAACTCCGCAAACCACCAAACGTCATTGGAGAGAGCTTCAACATTGAATGAATTGATGTGTTGTGAGCTTGGATTTAAGATTTAATGCTTGCTTTATTCAACTGATAAGATTGTTCCTGCTATTGTTGTCAAGCACCTCTCTGAGCTGTGATCTTGCCTTACTTATTTCCTTTGACTTTATCACAGCTACAGGCTGAATGAAGCTGAATTTGTCTGAGGATTATAATTGATGAGTGCTCACCCCTTTTTCCCCAATGATCCGAGATCTGAGATAGCTAGGTCTGTCTGGATACTGAAGACTAGAGCTCTCTGGCAGCGGTCTTGTCGCTTGGAGCTCACAGCCCAGTCAGGTTCATATCAATGGCCCTGTTTGTTACCCTTGTTTTGTCAGTTTTCCTTTCATAACCTGAGGGTAGCAAGCTTTGGAACCCTAGGAAACACATTTTAACACAGATATCTGCTGTTGAGATGATGATGGTGGGAGGAGAGCTGAGGTATGTATATCTTTGGAGACTGGGCTCATACATGCAAGAAGAGAATCTGTGTGGATTTACCTTAGTATTTATCCATATACAGCAAGTGCTATTTCTACACTTCTATAGCTCTAGAAGTACAAATATTAGATGTCCCATCGACTCTACTCTTCTCCCAGCCTCATCTGTCTAAAAGCTAGCCAGCAGAGTCACAAGGAACAAGAAGCCTAGCGGTTCATCTCATCAAGATGTTTTCCATGCTACTATCGTCCGAGGAAGACTTCCAAGTGCCAATGAATACACCGGAGCCAACACTGCCCCGTCACCATTCTATGATCCACCATCCTCCTGCAATATCTACAGGACCAACCATCTCTCCCCAAAGCCTGTTTCTACCTCCTCCACCACTGGCACCCCCTATCCTACCTCCTCTCCCGCCACCACTCGCTTTTCAGCAGGCTCGAATTGGAATCCCTTCGCTGACATCAATCCCGTCCATCTCGCCGCCCTTCCCGAGACCTAACCAGCCGAGTACCTCAAAGCGGCCCGATGACGATGTTCAGTTTGTGTTCGAGAAGCCCGTTAAGCGACGGAAGCTAGAATCTGCGGTCCCTTCTGCAACCGCAGGAGCGCTCCCTCCCAGAGTCACTGATGAGATGAAGTCTAAGGCACCGTCGGAAGCTGTCACGGCACCGGGTTTGGGAAACCCGCCAGTGAGCAGTCTGAAGCCGACGGCGGCCCTGCTTTCATTACCCAGAGCTAGACCTACCGGCATACCCGAGGCGAATGGTAGGATGACTTCGCTTCCATCGATGGAAAGCTTTGCATTTCCGACGAGCTTCCCGAGTGGACAGGCGAGGTACTCTAGGAGCTCGCCAAATCTTTCCCCGAGGCAGCTTCCCGAGACAATAGCCCCAAGCCTCCTTCAGCGAGGTCATTCACAACCTCTATTGAACAATCTGGCAAGTGATGGGAACCCGCAAAATGGGTCCACCGCGGGCGCGAGCAACGTTGTCTCGGGCGTCGAGGGGAACAGTGCCATCCCTCCTCCGGCCCCGGCGAACAATACTAATTCGATGGTTGATGGTAATTCTACTGCCAAAGCGGGGCCTGAACCGCCACCGAGCACTCCATCATATCAGCTCCCTAATGGTGGACGTGCCGCCGAGCCGTCAACACCGACACCAGCAGGATATATCCCATGGAGAGCCGATGGTCAAAACCTCGGCCTTGCCACATGGAACCCCTCTGCAGTCACGAACTGGTCAGGCGTCGGAGCCCAAGAAAGTCCAAACAGGCAAGAAAATGTTCCAGAAGAACGACCTCAGGAGCCCCAACAGCATTCGCAACAGGACCCGAGGGCAATCATGTCTATGATTCTAGCTCGGACCGAGCAGGCTCAGTCATGGTCATCAAGTTCTACCGAGTCGGCTCATGGAGATAACGACAATGTCAACTCCGGTGCGAAGCCTGGTCCGCCACCCCCCAGTCAATCGGTGCAGAAGGTAGAATCCGAGCAGGTTCAACCTCAGGTTGCTCAAAACAATTCCCAAAACCCCCCAAGCTCGACGAAGAACTACTCCGACCTAAACAAAGAGCCGCAGTCGACTCCGATTCCGTTCACTCCAACACCCTCGATGCCAGTGCACCCGCCTCAAGTTCAGTCGCCCCCTAAGCAGCTAGTTCAGCAGCCAGTTCACGAACAGCTGATGCAACAGCCCCAGATGCAGTGCCAACCACAACTCCAAGCACAAACCCAAATGCTGCAGCATCAAGTTCAAGTTCAAGCCGGCCAACGGGTAGGACATCACCAATCGACATCAGGCCCAGTAAAGGGCCCTTGTCGCGTCTGTCTCGCTCTTCGTCAGCAAGCAGCTCTTCAGAACGCGGCAGTAGCGGCCGCTGCTGCCGCCGGCGGAGGTGGGCTCTCACATTTTTCGAACCCGGCTCTCGCTAATGGGCTAATGGGCGGCGCTCACGGCCATACACCTCATAACGGGACTGGTTACAACTTCGTCTTCGTCCCAACACCCATGCAGGCCGGACATACCACTCCCGGCGCGCAGTTTTCCACGGCTCATGCCATGAACATGAACGCCGCAGGTGCAGCGTCCCCGGCCTTAATGGCATTACCGCCCCATCAGCAATACATGTTGCAAAACGCACAGGCGCAGGGGATGATAATGGCACCACCGGCGCTGCCGGCGCAACCACAGATGGAGGCCGTGCCCCGGATGACAGATCAGGCTGTCCAGCCCATACCGAATAAGTCCAAGTCGCAGGTCCAGCAGAATCAAACGCCGAGGAAATTTGCGCATCAAGAACCCAGCGCCGGAAAGCACATCATCGTCGATATCGCCGACACGGCGATGGAGGTCTTCCCGTTCGGAAAAGTTGCCAAGAGACACCAAGTATCAGTAGACAAGGTCCGGAACATCTTCGAAGCCGTCGTGGCAATTCCGTTCCTTCGGATCCCCGCGGACAAGCGACGAGCGGGCAAGATCGGACAAGACCGTGTCAAAAAGTACGTGATGACCAAGAAGGATCTTGAAAAACAGAACGCCATGAAGGGTAAGAAAGGCGAAGGTGTCGATGGCCAACCCTCTATGTACGAGATTGCGAGAGCGATGGGACCCGGTGAGGCGCCGAGAGAGTGGACTCATGGGTTTCAAGGTGCCTGGTGAGTGCGCCGATCTTGTGGCACACAGTGTCAAAATCCATGTGAGCTGCTCACGCGACGTCCCACCTCCGGCTGCTCTGCTTTCTGAGTCTTTCGCTTTGTTTTCGGTTTAATCCTATGTCACGTCTTTCTTTCCCTCGCTTAACGTGTTGTTAGGATTCGTCTCTCTCGATGAAGCGGCCACGACGACCTCGGGCCTCCCAACTCTCACGACTCGTCGCATAGTCCTCTTCTGCCACTCCACAAGCGACATGACCTCCTTGGTTAATGCCTCAACGGCCGTACTGTCACCTTTCCTCTTGGCCTCTCTCATCTTCGTCATGAGCTCAGAGTGCTTTGCTTCATACGTGGCCTGCACCACGCGGATGTTAGCCTCGGGGTCGCAGTCGGCGCAGGTGTCGTTGATGCGATAGCGGTCCCAAGATACAACGAAGCAGGGAGGTGAAGAGCGGGTTTGGGGACAGCGATAAGTTATAGACTCGAGGCGGTGGCCGCAGGAGAACTGGGTTACCTTGCCGTGGCACATTTGGTCTTCGGGAGCAAGGGGGGTAGAGCGGCAAGTGCCTCTCCGAGTCGAAGATTTGAATAGTAACGGGGTGGTTATCTTGGAAGTTGGCGCCGGCTGGTTTTTTTTTCCTTTCGGGAATTTTTGCGTGTCATTTAGTTCGTCCCTCGGTGGGCTTATGTGTCGTTCGGTTTTTCGACCCGTTGGACTAGCCTAGCGTGAATCTTGATCACGTTTGGTCGTCCATGTGGATGGGTGGATTTAGAGTTTTTAAATGGATTGTGTATACAGTACGTTCCTTACGCTGTTGATCGACCATTCTTAACACGCGGGTTTCCTTGCTGGACTTGGGCGCGTGAGAGTGATTCAGTCTTTATCTTGTGGATTGTAGTGCCTTGTTGTTTTGCGCCACCCAAGCGCTTGCTCCTTTATAGTTCTTGAGGCGAGGTAAACTCAAAAAGGACTACGGATGTATAAAAGACAATGGAGGATTCCGAGCCGAATGTAGGAGGAAGCTGAGATTTCATGGTCGAGGAACGCAGGAGCACACAGTTCCCCTTGATGGCTTTTCTATCACGAGGTTGGCTTAGGCACAACATCCGCCCCCCTTCCCTTTACAAAGCGCTATGAAGCGCTGCAAATGCGAAAAAAAAGGGTCTATTTTGGGTTTTGGGTTTGTGGCTGTTTTCCTTTTTATAGAAACTCTTACGCGGTTTGTTGAAGTTCGCTGCTTTTTGATATCGCCGTTGCAAGTTGCCTTCTCGGCGGCGCAACGTCGGGTTTGTGGATGGTGCTTTTCGAGGGCATTAATTAAGATAGAGTGAAATAATATCAACGCTACAGTTTATCACAGATATTTCGGAGAGAGAATAAATTCGATACACAACTTCAAACTTACTATAATATCGTCTTCTTGAGCGTCTTCAAGGCTCAGAGACGCGATGTTGTACAACTTTGTCGCGCCCGTCTTCAAAGAAATCAACCGTAAGCCAAAAATAGACAAAGATAAATGTTCATGATCTCAAAGCGATCACAACAATTTTTATTTTTAACTTTTATTTCTATTTCTCCCTATTTTCGTCTTCCCCCCGGTTCCCGCCTCGGGCATCGGAGCCGTGACGAGTCACCGGCATCCCGGACTTAATCGGCGGAAGAACGCTGATTGGTCAGTTCGCCCCCGTCCAAACCACATCTTCAAACCATAACATCGTGAGGCCGTGGTTGCACCGCCAGCTAGAGAAAACGAAGATCCGGAGATTAACGGAGGGCAAAGACCGAAAAAAGCTCAGAGAGGGGCCCTGTGGGAGAAAGTAATGCGGAGGTCAAGGAAGAGGGGAGTACGAAATCCAAAGTTATTTAAACGGGCGAGTTACCCACCAAGATCAAGTCCTTTTCTCTTCCCGAGATTATTCAATTCATCATAAGCTCAGATTTGAAAATAAAGAAAAGATCGAAAATAATCACATTGTTTGAGAATTCTCGTGAAAAAAGAGACAGAACATCATGGCGCCTCCAAACACCCTCCCATCGCGTCCTCTCGGCAAGGATGGCCCTCTTGTTCCCCGTCTAGGTCTCGGCCTCATGGGCAATAGCGTCGCCTATGGTAAAGCACGCTCTGACGAAGAGCGTCTCGAGTTCTTGACCAAGGCATGGGAAATGGGAGAAACCTTTTGGGATACAGGTACGAAGAACAGAAGACCCCCCCTTCTGTCTCTCATACTTTTCAGTTATAGATATGTTGCTAACTAATATAATCTCTCACTCTTCTAGCCAACCTCTACGGAGACTCCGAAGACCTCCTCGGCAAATGGTTCGCCGCCAACCCCGAAAAGCGCAAGGACATCTTCCTCGCCACCAAATTCGGCATGACATTCACGCCCGCCACCGGCATAACCATCGACACCTCCCCCGAGCACTGCAGGGCCTCGATCGAAAAGTCCCTCAAGCGCCTCGGCCTCCCCTACGTAGACCTCTACTACATCCACCGCCTGGACGGCAAGACGCCCATCGAGAAGACGATGCGCGTCATGGTCGAGCTCAAGAACGAGGGCAAGATCAAGCACATCGGGTTGAGCGAGCCGAGCGCCGCTTCGTTGAGGAGGGCTTACGCCATTCATCCGATCGCCTGCGTGCAGAATGAGTATAGCCCGTTTTGTCTCGAGGTCGAGACTAAGACTTTGGAGACGGCGAGGGAGTTGGGCGTGGCTGTCGTGGCGTTTAGTCCGCTTGGCAGGGGCATTTTGACGGGTGCGATTAGGGGCGTGGAGGATGTGAGCGGCGAAGGGGATATGAGGAGCACTTCGGGGCTGCCGTGGTTCCAGGAGGAGAACTTGAAGAAGAACGTTGAGTTGGCGGATAGGATTGGGGCGTTGGCGGCGAAGAAGGGCGCTACGGCCGCGCAGTTGACGTTGGCATGGGTGTTGGCCCAGGGTGATGACTTTTTTGCCATTCCGGGGACGAAGTCGGCGGAGAGGCTGAGGGAGAACCTTGGGGCTCTTGATGTCAAGGTCGAGGAGGAGGAAGACAAGGAGATTCGCAAGCTGGCGGATGAGGTTGCTGGGGCGAGGGTCATGGAAGCGCACTCGCAGGCCAACTATGCCGATACTCCGTTTGAGGAGTAAAGGTCAGAGCTTTCTTCGTGGAGAACACTCAGCTAGGTCGGGGTCTAAGTATTAAGATACATCGATTGGGTGTGATTCATATTCCGGTCGATTTATGCTTTTGAATTTGGGTTCTAGGACCTTGTCAGTGAAAATGCTAGTAATCTCTTCTAAAATCAGTTGGAGCTCCAGCCTGCAATCCACATTCTCAAGCCCCAACTTGCAACAGTCTTTCCAGTCGGGGAGGTGGAACACTAGGCGGTCGGCCGAGATCTGGCGTTGGAGACATTCCAGAACCACGCTCCATTCAAAATTCCCTTCGACATAAGGGCCGGCGGCAGTTGGATGTCCACGCCTGACATTGAAATATGACCGCTGCACCAAGTACGAAGTATTTGATGCCAAAAAACCGAGTAACATCAATTGATCAATCAATTGATGCCACTTCCTGCACTTTGGGCTAATTTAGGCCGTATGGTTATCAATTGATCAATGTTACCTTCTGAAGTAATTAAATAAGAGGCCTACTGAGGCGTCAATACTTTCATATACGCCCTAACGCCAACTAAAATCATAATCTCATCAATTGATCGATATCAAGATCATTGATCTTTGATTGATCACCGTGATTCCAGTCAGGTCTCTTCACTTTCTCCCGTGCAACCTTCGAATCGAACCCTGCCACAAATTCAAGTTATCAATTGCAACAAACATCAACCGAGGAGCACTGAGGTAGTATGAGGCGGCCGGTTCCATTTGATATATCAATTGATAGTAATTGGCACTGGAAAACAAAGGCCAGCTGTACTACAAGTATAAAAAGGTCTGCGGGCCCTCGCATGATCCAACGGTAATTGCAATGGCAAGAGTTCATCTTCTGCCCTCGGATATTCAAGCCTCTCTCGACGACATCCTGAATTCCTCCCCCCCTCCCTCACTATCCGCCAACCAGAGGAACCACGCTTCCCGCAGATTTTACCAGATCATTAATCACTTTGAAGCTACTGGAGACGCGAGGCCCACCCGTGGCACCTACAACATTCCCCGACTTCTACGGCTCACCTATGAGTATGCGCTCTCCGAGGAGTCTCGAGACCTGATCCTCCAAGCATTCTTTAGGGCTTTACAACTAAGCCTAGATGATGAAGAAGATGTTGCCCTTGGAGGCGACCAAGGGGAAAATATCCGAGCTGATGTGGTTGGCTTTGCCGAGTACTTGATGGACAATTTCTACTTGCCGCGTGCGTCATTCTTCACAAAGCCATCCCGTCCTTATGGCTAATAGTTGTGATACAGTCAAGGCTGCAACAGACAAGACGCCGCAGCCCTCACCGGCTTATCATTCGGCGGTCCTTATGGTTCACGGACGTGACGACCAAGAATATGCTACGACACCAATACGCATCGCTGCATTGCGAGGTACCACGCTTATCCGTGATCGCCATAGATGTGTGATATCTCGCGTTTTCGATATTGAAGAGGCCGAGATTCGTAGGCGTGCTGAGGGACCGGGTAATGCTAAAGATGACGATGGCAATATACTCTCTCGGCCCTTTGGTTATGTCGAGGTTGCTCACATCATCCCACACTCGCTAATGACACCCCAAGAAAATTCTACGGTATGTTACAAGAGAATTGTCTTTTTTTTTTTTTTTTTCTTAAAAATCAAGTGCTGATATATGGTGGACTTAGTCTCGGCAGGCTGCTCTTGCTGTCCTGAACATGTTTGACATCGGGGTCGCTCGACTGATCGAAGGTGTGGAAATCGATCGACCATTCAACACACTGACCCTCCGCCCCGAGTACCATAGACGATTTGGGGCATTTAAGCTATTCTTCACCCAGCTACCAGACCAAGGGCCACACACGTATCGGATTGAGGAATTCGAAGCGGGCGTTGATATGGGACCGGTACTTCCAATCACCCGAACTCTACTCCTCAGCCCCGACCGTAACATCGACCCACCTTCTAGCAGGCTCCTTGTTATTCACCGGGCTGTTGCCCACATTCTTCACCTCTCGGGTGCAGGGGAGTATATCGATAGGTCTTTGTCGGATATGGATGACGGTTGCGTACGAAGTGATGGGTCAACGGAGCTTGACCGGTTTGTCAGGCTGCGTCTGAGGGATACTGAGGATGGTCTCCGCGCTCACTGATTCGGATGATTTCTTCCCTAGAGTGGACAGGAGCATGGATCTGCCATGTCTTTCACCATGGCTGAAGTCTTGGGGTCTTTCTCGATGAGCGACTGAGCAAGCGTGAGAAGCGTGTGGACAGCTAGGGGTTGGCAAGGCAGCAACACTTACTAGTAGTCAACCTAGTAATCATTTGATGTTTAGCATGAAGCGAATGTGAATGTGGGGGTGATGTTATCAATCAATATTTGGTCAGAGGCGCAAGGAGGAGCTCGTAGTTTTTGCAGATTATGAACAACAATGCTTTCCAGCCCGAGTTTCTCACCCACGTCTCGATCTTCACTCACGATCTAGATTCACAGCGCTGCTCAAGTATCCTCACACCTGGGAATATCTATCACGGGATAAGTAAGTGTTAGGAACGGTGATGAGGATAGCAAGGCGATATAGAGCGGATGATGGAAGTGGTTCATAGAGTTATCGAAGATCTGATATGGCTTGATGGAGCCAGGATTTGTTCTTTCTTGTGCCAGTTCGAAGGAAGGCTCCAGCGCTACAGCTGAACGAAGTAAGATTCGATGGCTTGTAGTGATAGGAAAGCACCGCGACTGGGCGGTGACACCTAGCTTCGACTGGAAGATAGCAGCATCATGGTGTAGTGTGCTTCGTAAGCGGCGAGTTTTACCAATCTCATCAACTGGATTTGAAATGCTCACGATAAATTTGAGAAGCTCTACGAAGTACGAAGTAGTAGCTTGATTCGAATCTTCAGGGAGCACCTGCCCTGAAAGAAAGCTGAAACACAGTGTACATACGGTACTACGCACCCTACACATTTACCACATTACACAAAATGTACTGTAATTTACACTGTATGATACTCATCATTTGATGCATGCAACGTATTACACTATTACCAAAATCGCACTAAGTCCACGGGCCAGAAATCCAAATCGCGGGGCAAATTTCTTCTTTAAACACCTTCGAAAACCTTAAAAAAAATTCCAGTCCACAGTCTCTCGACTTGGTCTCTAGGCTTTGCGTCCAATCCAACCAGCCTTGACTTGCGGCTGCGATCGCGGGAAGCCGCACACATCTACGAGCCAGAATGGGGTCCACCAGCTGGTTTTCCGACCCGGTCGCGTCCATTGACCGACTGTCAAATGGTAGGCGACTGCGAAGTACCCCTCGCTGAACCAACCCTGACTCCGTTAAGCTCGCTAACGTTTGCGTCGTGACGGCAGATGCCCTCGAGGTGTGGCATGCATATAGGACCCCGATATTATTAGGCGTCTTCGTATCTCTAGTAGGTCTTCGAGTGTATCTCCATACAAATGAGGAGCACGAAGACCTTGTAGCATTACCCAAATTATACGGCAAGGAAAGACCCGCGCCGGCGCAGCCAGAGGTTCAAGAGAAGCCTAAGCCCGAACCCGAACCCGAACCCGAGACAAAGATAGAGACAGAGACAGAAACGAAGACGAAAACGAAGACAAACTCTAGCCCTACCAGAGAGCCGCGACAAAGAACTGGCCCAAAAAGGATAAAGGGCGGGCTGGCCAAGACCAAGGCCTCTCAAACTTCCCCCGAAGCTCCAGCATCGTTAAACACCGAGGCGCAGGTGCTCATCTTCTTCTCCTCCATCACCACCAACACGGCGCGCATCGCCAATGAATTCAAGGCGAACCTCGATGCTGCTGTAAAGGCGCTCTCGGATCTCTCTGGCCGGAGTAAATTCCTCGAGGCCGAGGTGCTTGACCTAGCCGAAATTGACTTTGAGGACTACTTCGTCGCACCGCCTGCCTCGAAGAAGGGAATCGATCTCTTTTACCTCATCCTCCTACCTAGCTACAACATCGACACCATCAACGACACGTTCCTGGAGCACTTAAAGGAGACTCATTACGATTTCAGGATAGACACTGGCTCGCTGTCGGCGCTTTTGGGATACTCCGTCTTCGGCTTCGGCGACAAGGAGGGCTGGCCCGATGAGAACGAGGGGTACTGCTTCCAGGCGAAGGAGGTGGATAAGTGGATGGCGAGGTTGACGGGCCGGAAGAGGGCGTATCCTGTCGGCATGGGGGATATCAAGAGAGACTACAAGGAGCGCTTGACCGAGTGGACGAGCGGTGTCACGGAAATTCTTGGCCAGGTGGTGAGGACGGGAAGTTTGGGCGAGGGCCTGCCGGGAAGCGGAAACGCTGTGGAGAGTGGTGATGAGTCTAGCGACGCTGATGAAGAGTATGATGACGGCGAGACCCTGGTGGATTCGGGTTCGGGAGGTTCCTCTGGCGACCTGGGCGACGTTGAGGATCTAGGCAAGATCGTAGAAGGTCTACCTGCCAAGGAGCCGAAGGCGAAGGCCCCTCTTGCAGTCGACTTCACCACATACGGAACAGACTCTGTCTCCTTGACGAAGAAGAGAAAAGCCCCAGTTCAGGTTGCAAAAGAAATGGTCCCCAAGAACTCACCCACCTACGCCTCCCTGACGAAACAAGGCTACGCCATCGTCGGGTCCCACTCGGGCGTCAAAATCTGCAGATGGACCAAGTCCGCCCTCCGCGGCCGCGGCTCCTGCTACAAGCTCTCCTTCTACGGCATCAACTCCCACCAATGCATGGAATCGACGCCCTCCCTCTCCTGCTCCAACAAGTGCGTCTTCTGCTGGCGCCACGGCACCAACCCCGTCGGCACCACGTGGCGCTGGGTCGTCGACCCGCCCGAGCTCATCTTCGACGGCATCAAGGCCAACCACTACCAAAAGATCAAAGTCCTCCGCGGCATGGCCGGCGTCCGCGCCGAGCGCTACGCCGAAGCCATGCGCATCCGCCACTGCGCCCTCTCGCTCGTCGGCGAACCCATCTTCTACCCGCACATCAACGAGTTCCTCGCCCTGCTCCACAAGGACCGCATCTCGTCCTTCCTCGTCTGCAACGCCCAGCACCCGGACCAACTGGCGGCCCTGAAAGCCGTGACGCAGCTGTACGTGTCCATTGATGCGTCGAATAGGGAGTCCCTCCGCAAGATCGACCGCCCTCTGCACCGCGACTTCTGGGAGCGCTTCCAGCGCTGTCTCGACATCCTCCGCGAGAAGCGCTTCAAGCACCGCACCGTCTTCCGCCTCACGCTGGTCAAGGGCTTCAACGTCGAGGACGAAGTCGACGGCTACGCTGACCTCGTCGAGAAGGGCCTCCCCTGCTTCGTGGAGATCAAGGGCGTAACCTTTTGCGGCACCTCGACGTCGGCGAACCACGGCCTGCGCATGACGAACGTCCCCTTCTACTGGGAGGTCTGCGAGTTCGTCGAGGCCCTCGAGAAGAAGCTCAAGGAGAGGGGCCTAGCGTACGGCATTGCCGCTGAGCACGCCCATAGCTGCTGCGTGCTGATCGCGAGCGAGAGGTTCTTGGTCGATGGGAAGTGGCACACGAGGATCGACTACGATCGCTTCTTTGAGCTGCTCGAGGAGAGGGGCGCTGATGGCGATTGGACGCCCGAGGAATATATGGGTGAGGAGACGCCTGAGTGGGCGACCTGGGGTAATGGTGGGTTTGATCCTAGGGATGAGAGGGTAGATAGGAAGGGCCGTAAGATAGAGGTTTAGAAGCAAGAAGAATTGGATCAATTGTGTCAGAGGAGTTTTCGGAGTTTGAAAAGAAGCATGTTGCCTTGACAATTGACAATGACTCTGAACGAAAGATGAAAAAAACCGACATTAGACGAAAGAAGTCTCATCATGTTTCTCCCATTAAAAACCCGCGCCGAATGAATCAAGTTACCAAAACCAGAAAATAGTACACTCGATATTTCTCTACACAAGCTCTATAGAACCCGCCTCGTTCCAGGAATAGTATACAGGTTGAGAACACACTTTTGCACACTCTCCCTCCCCTCAAATCATGAATAGAAAAAAAAGGACCCATTGCCATGGCTCTTGCTTTCAGTCGAAAATAAACCCCCTCCCTTTTCATCAGTAGACTTCTCTCGAGTGAATAGCAAGCAATGGATTCCATAAAAAAATGAGGTGAGGGCTTAGTGTGTGTGTGCTCATCAATTAAAAAAAAATGAAAAAAGAGTTGGGGGGTTTGTCCTCCTGTCGTATTCGCTTCAATCGTCTTTCATCAGGGTTTTCCTTTGCTTCCTTGCAGTCTGCTCTCACTCTCTTTTTAAAAAACTTCTTCTCCTAGAGAGATTCGACTTTGTTCCCCCCCTTTTTCTCTTGGACAAGGGTCAATATCAGGTTAATACATTCATGTGAATAAACGAGAGGTGAGCGCAAGAGTGCAAAGGGCCAGTGTGGGTGAAGGTGACATCTAGTCGAGGCCGACAGTAGGGGGCATGGTGGGGCTGGAGGCCTCGGCGTTGGTGCCAATCTTCAGGGTTGGGTCGGCGGCGATCAGTTCGGCAAGAACGTCTAATACTTGCTGTTCGAGGGGAGAGGAAGAGTTTAGCATTGACCGCAAGTACATGTTTAGGAGGGGGGAATGGATGTTACCTTGGAGACAGTCTGGTCGTAGATGCCAATGAGATCACCAGGAGAAGGATAGACCTTGAGGGCCTTGTAGAAGGCCAACGCCGCATCAAACGTGGTGTTTGCTGCAGAGAGGGAAGAGTCAGCAGGATCGTTCATGTCCAGTGTATATGCAAACAACTTTGTGTGTGTGTGCTCGTTTTCGTGCATTCTCTATGTGCACCCCTTTTGTTCCATCTCCACCCTGAACCTCTTGCACGGGTGGAAAGCAAAACTTACGATCAGCGCTGAGGACCTCGCCCTTGGAGACCTGTTCCATAAAGTACATCTCCCTCTCGGAGGGATCACGAGGGAAACCGTCCGCGATAGCAGCTGCGACGGCGAGTCTTATCTTCTGGCGTTGCAGCTGCGACTGGGCCTTCTGATCCTCCTTCTCGGCGCGGGCTCGGTGACGTTCGTTGCGGCGGAGGCTACGGCGGAACTCAGGTTCCGATCGACGCTTGTAGTCGAAGTAGACGGCGTAGGCTATTCGTGAGAAGGCAAGCATGTGAGCAGAGGTAGGGACCATGTGTTTTGATTGAACAAACACGACGGTTCCTCAAACTTGCTCGAGAGAGGAGAAAAAGAAAGCACTCTGCCATTGGGAAGCTGGGTCCAGCAGATCGGTGATAAAACATACCTAGAACGCCGGTGACAGCGGTTGCGACCGAGGCCGTCACGAGAACTGATGTTTGTACCATGGTGGATATGATGGGAGGTGAATAGATGATTAGGGGAGATAGAGATAGTTGATCGTTAGGGGAAAACCCGAGGTGAGGTGACGCAAGGAGAAAGAAAAAATAACAAGTCGGGGGATAAACAGCTGCCCAAGCCTTGAATAGAAGGAAAAGCAGAAAAAAAAAAGGTAGGAAAACCCTGAAACCGTAATATAGACGTACAATTCCCAAAAGACACCAAAGGAGATGTTCCGTCCGCCGAGAAGCTGAATCGTTGGAATGGAGATGCTAGAGAAATGAAAGCCGGTTTTTTTCGCTTCTTTTTTTTTCTGGCCGATTTTAGCAAAGCTTTCCAAGAGCCTTACTCGGGCCCAGTTTTTTTTTTGCGTCGCGGTATTCCGGGATTCAGCCGCGTCAGGTGGAAAGAACTGTCGAGCACGGACCTATGACGCTGGATCTTGAAGTGGGGCATCACTTCATCAAGCCGAACTCCAGTCAAGTTGGTAAATTAGCTGGCACACGGAAACAGCTGTTTACCACGTGACACGGCATGGAACTGCAGTGAGACGCCTCGGTACGAAGTACTTTGTACTTGAATGAGCAAGGAGGTCCAGTCAGGGACAGCACATCAATTGAGGGATCCTTGAAGGAGAAGGAGAGAGCTCCTCCTGAGTGCAGTGCTAACCAAGTTTAATTTGGACTCAAGCGGCCTTATTCTAGAGCCCGAAAGCTGTGGATTCTGGAAATCACAGTCTTCCATCGTCAAGAGATTTTTTTATTATTTCTGTTTCTTTTCAATCCGATTCCGCTTGCGAGCGCGGCAGCGTCTGCAGACCCCGATACCAACCATGTCCTCCCTTCGAAGCGGCCCAAAGAGACAGGGCCGCGGCCGCATAAACCCAAAGCAGATATCCGCTCCTATCAGTCAAGATGTGAACATACCACCTCGAGGGGCGCCTCCGGGACCTCCAGGTCCACCCCCAAGGCCGAGTGCTGAGCTCCCTCCGGACGCTCGTCGACGAGCAGCGCCCCCTCAAGGAGGCAAGGTGAGTGACATGATTTCCATCAAGGCGGCATCGCTTGTCTGGAATCAACTTCTAACGCGTTTTCCAAAATTAGACCTCGGACCTCGTCAAGCGCCGCTATTCGACCCGTTTCAACAATGCGCCGATTAACTTTGACCTCTCCACGCCGCCGATGCCCAGCACAGGCGCCTTTGATAAGTACCAGGTGGAAGATCGGGATAGGTCTCGGAATAGGGATAGGTCTCGCACGGGAGACCGAGGCGGAGATAGAGACCGGCGACCTCCCCCGTCACGAGGTGGGGGCAATGCGCCACCAATTGACATGAAAGCCCTCCGAGATCCGAAACTCAACGCTGAACAATGTCAGTAATTTATGGCTGTTAACCTAGTCTTTGTTTTTCTTTTCTTTTTGCTAACTCGGCCAACTTCTAGACGTTGCCGAGGTGCTTGGCGATGTTGACGAGGACCAAATCCGAGATTTCGAGGACGGGCTACAGAAGCTTAGAGGACGAGCCGCCGCAGATCTTCAGCAGAATGTCCTCCAGAACCGAACGCAATTCATCAAGATCAGCAAAGAGGCTGAGAAGCTCAAAGGAGAAATGCGAACCCTCAGAAATCTCATGGCCGAGCTCAAGGCCAACACCACCGCTCTACGTACTAGTTCGGCGGCGGCTGGCGACCTCGCTCTCGATGGCGAGTTGTCCTCGGGGATGAGCAAGCGCGATAAGCGGAGCTCCGTAGCCGATAGAAGCGCGCTGTGGAACTCGCAGATGCAGGTATGCACGCCAATCTTTCTGCACTACAACAGCGGAGTGACCGCCATTTGCTAAACCTAATAAATGAACGCAGGCTCTCTACAAAAACGTGGAAGGATCGCAAAAGTTCCTACCCAACTCCTCTGGCCGACATGTCATCCAGAATGCAGGGCCCTGGATCGAGCTTGACAATGCCACATACAAGTCTCGTCGGGCCATGCAAATCTTCCTTCTCAATGACCATCTTTTGATTGCATCACGCAAGAAGAGAAAAGCCGATGCCGGCGGGGCATCTGACAACCGCGGTCCCATGACCAAGCTTGTAGCCGACCGATGTTGGCCGCTGCTAGATATCGAAATTGTAGACATGGCTGGGTCTAGCGACTCGTCGACGGGCCGTAACAAGCTTGCCGATGCCATCATGGTCCGCGGCATCGGGCAGGATTCGTTCATCTACCGCACGGAAAAGCCCGAGGATCCCGAAAAAGCAGCTTTGCTCCTCAACATCAGAAAGGCCGTCGAAGAGCTCCGAAGAAGCCTCCGGTCCGAGATGGAGGCGAACAACAAGGCCAAGGAGACCATCAACTACTTTGCGTCTCGAGACCCGGGCCTGCTGCAGAAGACGGAGCTGCTCGAGACTCTGTCGGACATCAAGGACATGCTCATCGAAGTGGACGGAAAGCAGCAGAATCTGCGGTGGGTGGAGAGCCAGATGGACGAGCTTGATATCGACATTGCTCTCCAGAACCTTGAACCGGCCGTGACTCGGGTCGAGATGCTGAAGAACCTGGCTCGGAGCCTGAAGAACAACGTCGTCGCGCAGGACTTTATCAACTTCAAGGTCGAGGAGCGATGTGCTCGGCTCGCGGCTCTCATCACGCGGGAGCTGGAGGCGACGCATAATGATCAGACTAAGACGAGGCGTAACGTCGACTGGCTTACCCGCCTCGGTTTCGAGGACAGTGCCAGAGAAGCTTACCTCGCAGCCCGGAGTGACATTATCCAGAAACGATCAAGGTTAGTGTGGATCCCCGACCTTCCTTACCATACAGAGCAGTGAAAGAGATGCTAACCAGGAACGAAATGAATATTAGGCAATGTATTTTCCAAGGTGACCTCCACCTTTACATCTGGGAGGTATCCTACGTCTACTTCCAGATCATCCGCAACACCGTCACGTGCTTCCAAGCGTGCTTCCCGCCGTCGATGATGAGCGCCTGCGTCAAATGGGCCAAGACGGAAGTCGAAGCCTTCAACGTCATCTTGGCTCGGCAGCTGAGCGGAACGGATCGGGACAGCGCCGTGTGGAAGAATTGCATGGAGAGGACTCACGAGCATGCTCGGCTGCTTTCAGAGGTTGGATTGGACTTCAAGAATCTGGTCGGGAAGGAGCTCAAGCAGACGAATGGGACTAGTGGAGCCTCGGGGCTGGGATTGAAGTAGGGAGTGCTTGGAGAAGGGATTGGAGATATCAAGATGGGTGGGCTGGTTTGTGGTGTTGGAGGTGTACATAACGTACGTATCAATTACATATACTGGGGAGGGATAGGTTGATGCATCGATGGTACCGGATACCCCTCGAGTTAGCTGGAGGATTTATGTTATATTTTTTGGAAGATTTTCCGCGGTGTTCTAAATGGAAACCACATCTCAAGCAAGCTCTGGTCGATGGTATCAAATGCTCTACTAGGATCCTCGAGTTCCGCACCAAGTTTCTCATCGCGAGATGTTGCACGTGACATTCTAGCCATCAACCACGATCTGGTTCCCAGGAAGACGAGAAGCATCAATAATTGATCGCGTCAATATCGCATGCCGCCCAAGATAATTAGTCAATGAGCTAGAAGCATTGAGTAATTCGTAGCTAATTTGATATTAATTGATATTGAGGGTTGAAGCAGTGCATGGGCGCTGGCTGCTCAAAGCTGAACACTAAACGAGGCGAGAAAATTTCAATCAATACGCCACTCTCTCTCCCTGTGCCTGGCTGCAATCTCTGTTGTAGTGTACTTCGTAGTGCATTTCCCCCTTTAGGGGCACTGAGCACGCTACCTCGACCCAAAACGTCACTGACCACCAACAATCAATTGATTGATTTGCTTCCCCCCCGCCTTTGTACTGCTGCCTACCACGCTCTCCCTCCCCGTGTTGTGCCTGGCTCAGTGGCTGCTAATTCCCCCTCCCCTCCAATTTACTGTCTCATTTGATCCTGCAGATTCAACGCGAAACCAAACCACAGATCAACCTGCCCACCAACGACGATTCCCCCAGCCTCAGCCAAACAACAACCCTTAATCCGAACGAAGCGAAGAACGTGCGGTATACAGAATCCAATCCGCGAACACCCCCCCCGAATACCATCACCGCCATCGAATTCAATAGCTTTTCCTCTCGACATTCGATTATCTCCCATCCCCCGACCCTGAGCCCAGACCCCACAGCGCATCTCGCCCAGCTCAAACTTCCCCCGTGATGGACACTACTATGGAAGATGTCGGGCGTGTACCCACCGAGCCCCTCGTTAACCTCGAACCCGCGACCGTCCCCACGCTCGATGGATGGATCGAGAGTCTGATGAGCTGTAAGCAGCTCTCTGAGCTCGATGTCCAGAGGCTTTGCGAAAAGGTTCGTCTTTATTTTTTTTATATCTCGTGTGGCCCTTCGGAAATGCTGGTTTTCGGCCGATTCGAGGAGGCGAACGAGCCCAACTGAGCCACCCCGTCATCTTGAGTCTTGGCATCGAAGCATCACTTTGTCGACGGCAACCCTTCTGGTTTTCGCCGATACGCCTTTTTTTCTTCTTCTTTTTATTCGCTGAAGATGCTGCTCGAGAATTATTGGACTCCGATGCGACCGTGGTCGATGTCTGTTTCGTTCATTCGCTAATTGGTGTCAAAAATAGGCGCGAGAAGTCCTCCAGGAGGAATCCAACGTACAACCCGTCGTATGTTTTCACCGTCGCCCCGGTTCCCATCACCCATCTACTCTCTACTCTTCCCTTGCGAATATGCAAATGGCGAGGACGTGAAAGCGGGAGTGAAGCAAACCGCGAGATAAGAAGAAATAGACAAGCTGATCATCGCTGCCTGCTGCTAGAAATGCCCCGTTACCGTGTGTGGCGATATCCATGGCCAGTTCCATGACCTAATGGAGCTGTTCAAGATTGGCGGCCCTAACCCTGATACCAATTACCTCTTTATGGGTACGTTTATGACACAGCCTTGAATTCATCACCCTGATGGCTACACTCGATGGGGTGAGCGAAAAACAAATGGCGGGCGAAAGGAGACGAAGGGCGAAAGAGGGGAACGAAGGCGGAGATATCTCAGAGAACCCAAAAGACTAACGGCATGACCCTTCCTCTGTAGGCGACTACGTCGACCGAGGATACTACTCCGTCGAGACGGTCACACTCCTCGTCGCCCTCAAGATCCGCTACCCCCAACGCATCACCATCCTGCGCGGCAACCACGAGTCCCGCCAAATCACACAAGTCTACGGCTTCTACGACGAGTGCCTCAGGAAGTACGGCAACGCCAACGTGTGGAAGTACTTCACCGACCTCTTCGACTACCTCCCCCTCACCGCCCTCATCGAGAACCAGATCTTCTGCCTCCACGGCGGTCTGTCGCCGAGCATCGACACCCTAGACAACATCCGCGCCCTGGACCGAATCCAGGAGGTGCCCCACGAGGGCCCCATGTGCGACCTGCTCTGGTCGGATCCCGACGACCGCTGCGGCTGGGGTATTTCTCCCAGAGGTGCTGGTTACACGTTTGGGCAGGATATATCGGAGGCCTTCAATCATAACAACGGTTTGACCTTGATTGCCCGAGCCCACCAGCTGGTGATGGAGGGATATAACTGGTCCCAAGATCGCCATGTGGTGACCATCTTTTCGGGTATGTGGATTCTTTTCATCTTTGCCATGATGTGCATTACCGTCTCTCTCACTCTCGTCTCTGTGTCTCTCGCTAACGATATGCTTCTCTCCTTCTTAGCGCCCAATTACTGCTACAGGTGCGGTAACCAAGCTGCTATCATGGAGATTGATGAGCATCTCAAATATACTTTGTATGTTACAACGAACCCATCTCCGCGAAGCTTTAATTCCTTCCCTTTGGTAGATCAGCTCCTAACCCTGTACGATTAGCTTGCAATTCGATCCATGCCCACGCGCTGGCGAGCCAATGGTTTCGAGACGTAAGTTTTTCCATCTCATCGACTCATATCAAGTCCTCCGTTGGTGATAATGAGCCTAACATGTTGTAGGAACACCTGACTACTTCCTGTAATGAATATAATACCCCTAGCGGTTCGACAAATGCAAGCGGTCAAAAGACAAGAAACACATATGGTCCAAACTGGACCGCCCATCCTCCCCTTTTCATGAATGAACATCTTACCTCTCTCTTTGTGAAACGAAAAAGGACATGCGGAGAACCTTTAAATGAAACGTTTGGAATGAAAAAAAAAATCATTGTGAATATTTCCTCTTCTCCCTTGACGAAATATAGTTCTTTTTTTGCTTCCTGTCTTGTAGGAACAACGAAAACTCTGGTATACGACTAAAGGGAACACAGTGAGGGATGGGGATCCTCGAAATTTTAGACGTCTCTTTTCCTGTTTTGTCCTTCGAACGAAGGTGTTGAAATAGAGTGTTGAAACGACCTTGATAGGAAAACACGGGAGGTTCGTAGGGAGGAGGCAAGGGAAGGAGATTTCGTGAACTGTTTTGGGGAGTGGGTGTGGCTCTGCTTGCTTTTAGATATCGCTTTCTTTGTTTTTGTTACCTCTCTTTTTAATGCATTGTTTGGCCTCTTTATGTTCTATGTCCTATATTGGCTCCCTTTTTCGGGACTCGGTGAACTTGGATGTTCTAGTGTACCTCCCTTTACTAGCTGAGGGGAGGGGATAGACTCTGGATTCGTGTGATCGAGGGCTCGGGAAACCTTTCTTCCGTTGAATCAGCAGATGAACTCCTGGCCTGAAGATGTAGAGGGTGGATGGAGCCAAGGGATGAGAAGACGGGGGGCTGTATAGGATGTGTAATGTGAGCCCGGTCTTCTAAGATCTGCTGTGAAAGGGAGGGGAATCCTGTCTACCAAGAACCACTATGATGAGGTCCTGAACTGTCTCGGTGAGATTGCTAGACTAGGGCCCCTTATTGTAGCTGACCTCCCACCTTTATAGTATCATCGAGTAGCCAGTATCGGTTCCTGTTCTGGCCTAGGACGTGAAGGGGGAAAGAGAGAAAGGTGCTCGAGGCTCATCAGAGGGTGCACGAGGGCTTTCCTGTTTCTTCTACCATGTTCAACACGATCACAAATTAAGAGGCGAGTCTTCACACAGAAGAATCTCCAACACCACTTCGAGAAGACAAGACCCATGATGCTAATAGCTCGCTCTATTCATTAGACTTTCGCTTCCTGCTATCCACACCCCGAAAAGGGGATTCGAGAAAAGAAAAAAAAAAGAACAGAAGAAAAAGAGGACAAGTACTTCAAATCCCACACACCGTCTTGAAAATAGTCTGTTCCAGAACTTCCCAACATGATTACGACGAGTAGAGTAGAACGAGGGGTTGGAGAAAAAAGGGGGACAATTTTGGGTTTCCAAAAAATGTAAATTTGCCAGAAAAGAACCGCAATAACCAAAAATAAATAGATGCATCAAATTATCGCCATAGAAACAAAGTGTCGGACAGAGAGAGACTGAGAGACTGAGATAAATAAAGCAACGATGGTTTTCCCCTTTATGTGAGAGTGCATGTTTGTTGTTTCCTGCAAGTTATATCCAAAGAAAAAAAAAAAAAAAAAAAAACAAGACTTCTTTTATTCCAAAAAAAAATAGCAATAAAAACACCGATATGTGAGTTATTAGATTAAAGTTGGCCGGAGAGAATAGCTTCCGTAGCTAAAGATCAAAACATGTTAGTAAACATCTCGGCGAGAATTTTCGATTGTGGAAAAATGAATAGATAGCAAAAACATACCGCTATTGATGTACGCCTTCTTCGCGTCCAAGGGAACGCCAAACCTCTTCTCAAGCTCCTGCTTGATGCCCTTCTTCGTCACCGTCATGAGATCGGCCGTGCGCAGAATCTCGCGAATCTCGGCTAATATCTCGTCATCGCTGGGGAGGCCCACCATGTCTTCGGGCGTGAAGAACTGAGAGCCGCCAAAAGTGCTCTGCCTGTTGGCCATGGCGTCCGAGCCCGCGTACGAGAGCCTGGACAAGGGCAGGGGCATGTGAGGGGGGTAGGCTCCAAGGGTCGAGCCCGGTCGCGAGTTGGGGTACCCATACTCCGAGTAGGCCTGGTTGGCCTTGGTGGCGTAGCTGTATCCTGAAATTTCCGACCGCGCGTCCTCGCGAGAGGTCTGCACCTCCCAGAGCTCGGCCTGGTACTCCTCCCACTTCTTGCGCGGGATCGAAGCCGGGTCGAACTTGCCCTCGTCCGTGATGACGACCTTCTTGCCCTTCTCACCGGCGACAACACGAGTGTTGCCCCAGTTGAAGTCGTCCATGTGCCAAAAGGCGTAGAGCGGAAGACCAAACGAGAAGACAGGGATGGCGGCCACGTACATAAGCATCCAGCCAATCATCTCCCACTTTCGCCTGAGGATGAAGATGATAGCTTGCAAACCGTAGACCGCGGCAAGCAGCACGAAGGCAGTGACAGGAACCACAGTCTTGTGGTCAACGATAAGGTAGACAAGGTAAACAATGTAGGCTACCGTGACGGGCTGCACAACCGTACTGAGAAGGTCGACAAAGACGACGAAGCGCATAGAGAAACAGCAGAAACCGCAGAGCTGGTTCATGGGGATAAGCTCGATAAGGTTGTGCACCGTCGAGTTGATCCATCGTCGTCGCTGGGACAGGAACACCTGCCAGGAGTCGGGAGCGATAGTCCATGCGTGCGCGTCAAAAATGTACTTGGTCTTGTACTTGCTGTGGTACTTGAGCAGGAGAGTCGTGAGGTAACGATCTTCACCCAGGTGGAGCAGGTTCTTCATGTGTAGCGTGTCGACGCGGATTGTCGCGTAGGAGTCGACAACCTCTCGGCTGACGAACAGAGGCTTGCCCGTCTCAGCAGCGCGAATGCGGTACATGGAGAAACAGCCTGGCAAACAGGTAACTGAGCCGAACAAGCTCTCAAAGGCCTTGGCCAGGTTGTGCGAGATGTAGTATTCGTAGACCTGAATCATGGTGATGAACGACGACTTGGCATTGGTAAGTGCCGTCTCACCACAGACAGCAATGAGACGAGTGTCGTGCAAAAACGCTGCCACCATGCGCGTGGCCGAGTCTGGCGCGACCACCGTATCGGCATCGATCTGGAACATGAATTCGTAAAAGGTAGGATTGACGCCGATGATGTTACGGATCTGGTGGTACATTTCGAGCTCCAGAGGGCTCATGGCAAGGTTGTAGTGGACACGGTTGAGGAATCGCATGATAATCATCTGCGAGTCTCGCTTGCCACGGTTACCGGGACGCGCAACCTCCGAAGGCTTGCCAACCTTGACAATGACCAAGAAGGGAACAATGTGACCTTGAACCTCGTACAGACCAGAGTAGACCTTGCCCATATTGTGCTGCTTGAGACCCTCGCCAAGAGACTCGAAGCTGAGCGGTTCAGGGTCGACTGACTCGGATACACCAAGAATATCAAGCACGATCCGGGGTGTCGGGCGATCGTTACCTTGACCCACGATCATACCATCGCAAATGATGACAAGTAGCTTTCGCTTGTCGTCATACTTCATGCGAGCAGCAGAGTCAATGGCACGGCGCAGGGACTCCTCGTCCTCAGTATATGCCGGGATCTGGCACATGACGAACTTGTCGATGTTCTCGGGAACATTCTTGGTACCAAACTGGAGGGCGGCGAAGAACTTGAAAGCAATGATCGAAGCGAGAAGACAAGAGACCGCAAGAACAAGGTATTCGGCAAAAAGACAACGGGTCGAGCGGCGGGTATCGACGTCGCCGACAAAGAACAGGTTGTTGAGGCAGGACATCATGCGTTGCTTGGCGGCGGCGTCGAGAGGAAGGTTCTCCCAAAGCTGCGTGATGTCCTCACCGGATCTGAGCTCGAACAACCGAGTCAGATCAGGCTCCATGAATTCCGTCAAGCTGAGGTCCGTCGGCGTGTCATCGGCGCCGGGCTTTCCAACAAGCTTACGACCACCCTTCAGATACTCTGTCAGATCATAAACTCGGCTACCGATGATGGCGATGTTCCTCTTATTGTTGTCGAGCGTTGAGAGCGTCTTGACGTATTGAGCCGAGTAGCCGATCGTACCCTTCATAAAGCCACCTCGCAGCATCGTCATCTGCTCGTAGTACCAATCCGGTCGGCTGTCGTTCCTGAAAGAGCGGAAGTCGTGGTACTGAGCGTTGAGGTCCTGGCTGTTGACGAGGAGAGGGGAGCCGGTAATATTGGTAGACTTGTAGTCAAGAGTTACAGCATCATTGACGGAGCCGTCCTTGCCCAGACAAAGCGAGGAGACCTGAATGGGGAACAGGTTGCTGATATCAAGGCCGGCGTAGTTCATGAGTGACTTCTTGCTTACAATCGGTGGAGGTGGGTAATGACGAGAGGAATAGTCCTCGAGGTCGAAAACATAACCGCGAATCGAGACATAGGCACCATTTGAGCCCTTCTTTCCGTTGTAAGACGAAAGCTCGGCAGGGCTGTAGACGTATTGTTTAGGGCAAATCAGCAAGGGGAAGACGACAAGGAAGAAGGCAGCCAGGAGACAGAAGAACCAGATGAGCAGGTTAATGGCCAGCTTTTCCCTCCAGGCCATACGGACGTCCTTGCGAGGTTTCTTGCCAAGCCACTTGATGAGGAAGTCAGGAATAGGCCACGTTAGGAAGTAGACGAGGAACACCCAGCGCTTGCGGCTCGGGCTGTCACGGTACTCCTCGACTTCGACCATGTCCTTCTCGTTTGTCCGCTCCGCCATTTGCTCCACTGTGTCCATATTCTTGAACATGTCTCCACCGCCGTAGGCAGAAACGCCGGCCTCTGAGCGAGCATCTATGTCTCCGCCGAAGTAGCCGCTCTTGCCTTTTTCACCGTAGCCCATAGGTGTAGGGGTACCCGTGGACAGCAAACGTTCCTTGGACGCTGCATATGGCGTGCCTTGCGGCGTGATGCCATCGCCAGCCTCGGAGAGGCCAAATCCACCACCAGAAGTTGAGTAGTTGTCGCCCAGCTGGGCAATCTCCATCCAGCATCGTTCGCTCAGGAAGACACCGGTCGAGCCGATCTTGACCTCATTGCTGGGCCACCGCTTCTCCTCTACAACAAGCTCAACACGCTCCCGCTCGGTACCAATAAGCATGGTATCGGTGTCAGCGAGGCCCAGGAACTCGCCAAATGGAAGGAACAGGCTGAAGTCGGCTGACCGCAAGCGCTGGCTGATTTCGGCGATACCGAATGTTTGCACTTGGGTTCGCACACACTTGCTGTCGAACTGGTTGGTGATCCGCTTGTCGTTTGGCTTCAAACAGAAGACAAAGTAAGCGTTCGTGCTGGGATCCGCAACGGCTTTCGTAACGTTTTCCAGCGATGACAGGAACTGGCCAGAGGCCCCGTGGGCCGACAGGAGCTTAGAACCTTTTCTCGACTCCCCAGCCTCGCTCAGGGCCTCCACCTCCTCTTGCTGTTGGCGGCGCTCGAAGCGGGTTGGTCGGCCGCCCCTAGTGGTCTTCCTCGACATGACACTAGGAGCACGCATAGGCTTGGAACTGATAGTGGCCTGCATGACCGTGGACCGCTCCTTGGGATGGTGGACGGTCTGGAGGGCCTCTTGGCCGAAGAGGCGGGCAACAAAGTCACTCTTGGTCCGCTGGAACATGCTCAGAAGATCACCCGAGATAACCTCGCTATTCTCCTCGATAAGGCCCTTGACAGGGTAGTCAACCTCGCCGGCGAAGTGCTTGATTGTGAATGTAGCCGCAGTGTTCTCGGTCGCGAAGTTGCTACCGGGAAGTCTGGCGGTTGCAGAACCCACGGCGATGGACGGGTTCTTGCCCTCGAAGCGCTTCCTCAGAGACTCCAGAAGCTGCATGTCAGTACGGCCCCGACGAGTTTGATCATCCAAGATGCTGAGCAGACCATTGCCGGATTTGAGCAGGCCCCTAACAGCATCAGAGTTGTCGAAGTAGCTGGTGGCGGAGACAGCCACCTCCTCAGACTCGAGCATATCGGCCTTGCGGTCGAAGAAATTCTGAAGCGTTAGGTTGTAAAGAGCCTCGCAAGCGGCATTGTTGAGGAGCTGATCGAGAGTCGACTTTGTCGAAGCCTGCTGGGCAAACCCGGGGAAATCGATAATGGAGATGGTATTCGCGATTGACTCTTCGGGAGCACAGAGCCTTTGGTTCATGCTCTCCACGACATAGGCGACAAGGAGCGAGTACAATGTCCTCGCGAGCTCGCCGGCATGTGCACGTGCGCCCTCAGGATCCAACATGACTGTCACCCTCTCCTTGTGGATCATCTTGGTCTTGTAGCCCAGGGTCGTCTGAAGATCTTGCGAGCCGACGCCAAGGAAAGCCGCCACGAGATTGAGGGTATCCTTGTTCTTGACGGCGGTGATGGTTTGGGCACCCTCGTGAGAGAAACCGCCGCTGTCATCGCCAGTTACGGCAGTATCGGAGGTCGTCTCGAACTCAAGCTGGCCAATATGGAGAATACTGGCAAGAACTTGGCACATCTCGGCAATTTCGCTACGGGGAAACTCGAGCTTGCGAAGTGCGTTCTTGAAGAGGGTGAACCCTTCAGCGTCGTTGATACCGACCTTGAGTTGAGTGGGGTGGCCGAGATACCTCCATCTCTTTTGACCGCTGCCGGAGGCATTGTCAAATCCAAGATGGGCCTTCTCAGCAGCTGTAGTTCCAGCAAGGAGGTAGTAGAGAATGTGGAAGTTCCTTTCGCCGGTGGGTACATCGGCAATTCTGCTTCGCTCCAGGCGGTGGTCCAGAAGCTTACCACCGAGGAGAATAGGGTTGGTGGTTGTGGCAGTGTCATATTGAAGCTCGTAGAACAAACCAGCCTTAGACGCCGTTGGAGTGGTCGCGGTCTTGGTGGTGGTGAGGGTATCGAAAACATAAGCGGCGAGTGAGAGCTTCGTGGACAACGGCGTCGACGTCTTGTTCAACAGGGCCGTCAACAGGTGAGATCGTAGAGTTGACTTGCCCGAACCAGATTCACCCCTACATTTCGCATTTTGTGTTAACACCGGCACGGTTGCCATTTCATCGTCACAACATCATGACAATGCCTCGATCACAACACTTACAGGAATACGACAGCCTGGTTCTCCGAGCGGTGTCCCAACCTAAGCCAGGCGCGGTCAGCTATCTCCTCGGCGCCGGCCATGGCACTGCCTTCACGGCCGCCATCGAGGCCCTTGGCAGAGGAAGAGTAGTTGTTGAGAGAGATGAGAGCATGGGACGATAGACGAGCAGTAGGGAGACCAGCGTGGAACCGGCTCGCAAGATGAGCAGTAAGCTGAGTATCGGATTGGAGGTGAGCGGGCAACGCAGGTAGGGAAGCCTGCGTCTGGGCCCCGCTGCCTCCGCCCAGCGGTGGAAGACTCATGATGGGCTGGGCGAGAAGCCGGGGACGGGCTTCAGGAGAAGGTGTCGAAAGTCAAGATTCAATATTCTCCAGTAGCGAGCGAGGATGCGTAACGAGGGATTGTCAACGAATGGCCCGGACTCTTCGTGTGCGTTCTCAACGACGGAACTCGGGGATGAACGAGGGCGTCGGGATTCGATCTTTCGCGGTTTTTGGGCGAGGGACCAAAGGGGGGAGTGAAAGAGTAATTATGAAGAGCTAAAGTACAGTTAATACAAGGCTTATTGGCGAAAATATCTGGCGAGTCGAAACGAAGGTAATGAAGAAAATCAACGACGATGGGTAGCAACAAAACGAACGTCGCTCCTTGAGGAGAAAGGAGGAGGATTGGAAGGAGCCAAATTTGGCGTTGTTAGGAGAAAAGGTGCAGTACAACACACAAAATGGGCACGGGGATATTGTCTCTCTCTGGTATGACCTGAGAGAGAGAAAGAAGCAGGACCGAAGTACCAGTGGAGAGGACGAAGTACCAAGAGAATAGAAGGCATCAATGAAAGCAGAAGGGCAGGACGGCACCGCGTCTGGCCAGGCGGATCGGATTCCCAGAAACCCAGCGGCTGGAGTACTTCGTACACTGGACACTGGCGCAGGCTCTGGCGGGTGGCCTGGCCTAACAGATCAAGTCAAAATTCAATTGATCCATGGAATGATTGGCTAGTGGTGTTGGGCTGTACCGGGTTCGTGCCTCTCGAGAATAGGGGGGATGCACACTAAATTATTTCTGTGGCCAAAGTAAAATTCCGCTCCTTTTCGGTATTGATGTCTCTTTTTCTCTTTTTCTCTTTTTCTCCTTTTTCTCCTTTTTCTTTTTTTTTTTTTTTTTCGCTTTCATTCTCTTCTTTTTTTCTTCTTTTTTTCTTCCCCGACCCTGCGGAGCGGATGTACTCTCTACGAAGTACACTGGAAAACATGGCGCAGTCCAATATCCCAAATTCCTGCTGACATCCGGAAGTACAAAGTACTTCGTACTGCCACAGGAATCCACGTCCTCCAATGTGCCACCCCGAAGTTGGACATTGTTGATGCATTAGCCAACGTAAAAAGACAGTTGAGGGCAATTACCGTCGACTCCACCAGCGGGGACGGTACAAATCCAGGAAATGGGCATCAGTGTTCTGCATCTGGATTCATTGGCTCGGCGAGCACCAGAACACTGCGCTAACGTAGGTACGTCAGTATGTGAGCACATAGCGCTTTCTCATCTTCGTCTTTCCTCCAATCCAGCGTCCGTGGCTGGTCAAGAAAACTCTCTCCCAAGGCCGTAACCGAGCTTGAGCGAACAGTTTGCAGTTCAGCTGATTGATGTTTTTCGCAGTCCGGCACTGTGCGTTCGGGGGTACAGGACTAGGCCTTGTGCAATAATATCTCCAGCCCGTCCTCAATGTGAGGCACGAAGTACACGACAGAGGAACTCATACTGCAAGCATCAATGTAATAATCTGTGCTTTTCCCCGAAATGACGCTCGTTATGTCTACGTATGTCCTATGCCCGCACCATCATGCGCCGGGCTACCGTCCGGAGTCCCGAGGATCGTCTTGCGAGATGAGTATGTGTTGTTAGATTTAGGTGGCAACTTCGAAAAGGTATTGACATTATCTGCCGAGTAGACTTCACCGATGTCCAGAATTGAAACCGGTAAATGGAGGTGTTCAAGACCCTGCTTTAACCTACCTCGCAGGATAGTCTTTGGGACAGTTTTCGCATGGAACCTGAAGAGTCCGGGACCTGAGACAAGAGATTCTTCGTCTCGACTCTTCTTGCGGGCTACACTAAGTCTCGGTCTTCTCATACAAACTCCCTCAAGCACCGACGATAATCACTCACGAATCCCAGGGTTTCGTTGCCATGATCGCCGAAACACTAGCACGATAAGGATAATAGTGCATTTGTTTCGATTCCCAATAATCTTAGAACCTCTTACTCTTCGCCCAGCCCGCGTGGCATCAAGTTGGGACGCGGCCAACTCCTGGTTCACCTCCGTTGTCTCAAGTGCTCGCGGTTTCCCGTCAGCCCCGAACGGATACAGACGAAAATAGGCGGGCCGAAATTCAGACGTGACGAGCGCCATCGCCATCGCCATCGCCATCGCCTCTGGTGTATCAGATCTTTGCTGCCCTCCCACAGCTACTCACATTCACCAGTGACTGTCTGGCGTGCTGTGTGCTTGCATTGAATTCTTGAATTTGGTGGCTTCATGTTGTTGCTGTACAACAGAGAAACGGTGCACCAAATCTGGACGTTAAATCTTGGACGGTAGGCTTAGAACGCTGACACAGTGTACATATACCATGAAGGGGTGACTTTGGTGCACCAACACATCAAATACTGTTCGTCTTTTACATACAACCAACTGAGAAGTACTTCGTCCACCTCCACCATGACAAGCAAGAAAAGCCTCGTGTCAAAAATACGACTATGGACTAGTTCGATCGATCGGGAACAGCCATACGAGGCCGATCCCTTATGAATCAAGGCAATACTGTTGCCACCGACTGCTCGTGTTCGAGCTTAAAGCCCTTGGATATGATAGTAAGTTCTAACCATTTGATGGCTATTCTGGGAGTCTGACAAAGAGAAATTGATCGTTGATGCCTCAACTCAGCCGATTCGACATGGAATGTGACAGAAAAGGCTAAACAGTCGTGCCAGGAAACAATGCTACTTCTTTCCACATCGAACTTTTCTTGTAGTGTACACTATTCCTGGTGCAGATTACTACTTCTTGCCTTCGAAATGCATCAGGGGTCTCTTACGGCCCTATCCTAGTCGGGGTTCACCCATGGCGTCTTGCCAAGTGGCGGGACGGAGGACCAAATATCCCCTTTCATAGGGGCGCTTTCATAGTGACGCCCTACTTCGTACCGCTTGCCACCTTGGCACCTGGTGGTGGTACCTCGTACATGAAGATCACACCCCGGTCCTAGGATCTCAGCTGCGCCGGGTCACGCCGAGCCTCATCTCCGCCCGCTCCTCTCACCTGGATTTTTTTTTTCCTTCTCCTTTGCTAGTGCTTGATGAGGTCTTGTCTACCGATCTGAAAAGCTCGGACATTTGGGGCAGCGAGAACGGAAGCAGAAGCAGAAGCAGAAGAAGCCTACGAGTGTAGAAACTTGTATTACGCCCATATACTACGCAAGTTCGAAGAAAACGATGAAATGAGTAAAGTTAATTTATCTTCCCACGCGGTACAAAAAAGAAACAGGATTGAAAAACAAAGACACAAGCAAAATATATGGTTGGCAGGGCAAGGGAACACCAGTTGGATTCTGTAGATTTGTACCACCATGCTATTAGGCTGTCTTTCGAAATATGTTGGTCAACGGAGAAATCCCCGTCTGATTGACTGATTCCAAGGCCCCAGACATCGATTGAAAAGGGAAAGAAGCGGGTCCTGCTTGGAACGCATAAGTTGTTGGAAGTGACTCGCGCCATTTCCTTGATTCTGCGACCACTAAATTATGGATCCGATTTTAATGATTCGAATTCCATGTCGGTACTGGGCGTCCGTGTTCAGGCGTGAACAAGCCAAGGGCAAATATTTGAGAAAAAAAGCAAATTTTGATATTGGAAGTGTTTACCTCTTCGGAGGCCCGAAGCCGAGGATGTGAGAAGACGCAGAAGCGTGCTCCGCCACAAATTCTATCATCAGCTTTGTCCATGAAGACGGCGGTAGAAATTTCTCATGGACATCAGCGAGAACGTATCTGCCAGCGATAAGATGAAGAAAAACATTATCATCTGTGGACGAGCACACGGGACTGCACCACACTTGCACGCCTTTTTCGTAGCTTCGGCTGCACGAAGTACGAAGTAGTGTACGAAGTATTATACGTTGTGGCGAATGGTCAGGTTCATGGATGGTGGAGCAGGTCACCTCCATCGATGCAAGAGGCTATCCAAGTGGGTGGGCAGCGACGACGTGTCGAGTAAATACGAAGTAAATAAACCAGGTGCCACTTCGTTGGTGCTACTCTCACACAACCTTAATTTGCAATCACGAAGATGATATCGCGCTCCTCTCTTTAATATCATTCATCTCTATCTAACACTTCGCATCTGCAAACTCCACCCATATCACCCGATCACCATGGCCACACACAGCACATGCAGGAAGATGGTGTAAGCCATGGCGAGGTATCACAGCAACCCATATGTAACCGATTGTTGTTTCTCTCCGGTAACCGCCTGAAAGATCGAATGAGAAATATTCGAAGACGCCATGATGGATGCGAACAACTCAAATATCCGACAACCTCAGCAACACAGGCGACGTTTTTGATTTGAGGCGATGCTCTTGATGGCCTTTGTTATTCCAGGCAACGGGTTGGCCCTTCCCATTGTTGAAAATCTCACATGCATTCCGACCACATCATGGAAGTATTAGTGTACTTCGTAGGCATGTACGAAGTAACTTCTCACTTCGTCCAGTACACAGTACGAAATGTGAAAGTGGTGTCCAGAAAATGAGGGGCCCCGTAGATCAGACGGATTGGGGTTCCGTTATGAAGCCTCCCCACCATGAGCACCTTGGGTGTACTTTGTACGGCGTGCGGACACGAGACTAAATTTCTCGTACCTGGGTGGCTTGCCCCTATTTATTTGCGCTCCACCGAACTAAAAATACCCCCAATCGCCGATTAGACCGTAAGAGGGAAGGTGCGGCACCTGCACTAAATAAACAGAGAATCATGCATATCCATTGGGGCTCATTGGCTTCCTAGCGCATGGACTGGAGGAATGGCCTGGTCCTGGAGCCCCTGGCCTGAGCCTTCACGGACGACAACATGGCATGTACGAAGTACATTGTACACTCACATATGCCAAGAAGAACCTGTGTTGTGCGAAGGACGGTCATGGATGTAGGCCGAAGTCTTCTATCGTTGTCGCACAGCTGGGAATTTTTTGATGCCATTCGGGATCGGGAGTCCCCTTTCCTTCAACAGAGTCTGTAAAACGGAAGTGTCACCTGGTTAAAAGAAAGGATATCGCGAGAGAGAAAGGAAGCCCGGAGGAACTGAAATGGTTTGGCGCGAGGATACCATAGGGTCTCTCTGGTATCTGTTCTCAGTACCTACTTCGTACTCAGGGATCAATCCTCTGAAATCAAATTGATATTACTGAGGCAGCTCGAAGCGCTGAACAACTGAACAATGTCAGCTAAAACGAAACGAGGTGATACTAGTACTTCCCGGGCTGTGAGGATCTCCGTAATTCCCTGATCTCCTGTACCGTACTTCGTACTCCTCGTGGGTGGGCTCACCTGGTACTCATTGCTGGCTACAGTGCTGCCCAGGAGGCAGAGTGTACTGCTCCGTGGTACCCTATGAAGTACTCAGTCCACCAAGACAGCCAAACATCCCGCGCCTGCTCCTGCCCTTCACGTTCCTCATCGCTTCATCGCCTTCTTCTGAAGAGCAAGCCTTTGCTGCACTCTGCAACCGTCCTCATTCGCTTTGGATGGATTCTTGGTATTCATTCGTTCTTAATTTTGTTTAATACGTTTTCTCTTTTTCTTCTACTCGATCTTTTATTTGCTTCGAAAGAAGTCGTCACGCTACCCCGAGCGTCTGCCCGAGCGACTCCCTGTAATTCTGTGTTTTCTCCTGAATTATCGTCGAAACCTGACATTCAGAATTTTCTTGGTCGCTCGCTTCTTTGCAACTCCTGAATCAGCCATAATCGGGTCTTCATAGTCGAAAACAGTGACCGAAGACGTCGACTCATCGATTCCGCCGTTTTCCGGTCGATATCTCTCGAGCCAACCCGAACAGCGCCGTCCCCTACTACTCCCACCCAAGACTAACCAACACACGGCGTGAGTGTCCATCACGGACATCACGTCGCCAAACTACTGCCAAACATGGCCAATTCTCGAATGTCGATGTATTCCCTCGCGTCCGAGTCTCCGGGAGGTCCCCGCGGAGCCGGCCAACAGTCTTCTCAAGTGTCTACGACGACACTACTAAATGCTGTCCATAACGCCTACCTTTCTTCTCAGCCGTACACCCTCGATGCTGGTTCCAGTTTAGTTGTGAACACTTGGCTTACCGCCGCTCAGGCGGGACTTGATGGGAAGATTGGAGGAACCGTTGACCGTAGCCTAGCGGCGCGGGCCTGGGAACATGCGAGACGACGAGCGGAGGACGGATGCATTATCCTTGGGTAAGTTTTTTTTCGTCCTTTTTTCCCCCTCCTCGGCTTCTCGGGTGACCCAAATCTTGATTCTATTCAGCCTTCTAATCGAACGTTCTTAGATCGCTACACACTTCTACGCCATCACTCCTCTCCCCCTTTCTCCAGTCTCTTCCGCTCTCTATTCCCGCGACCCTTTTCACGGCCTTGGACGCCATCCAGCCCTTCCTTCGATGTGTTACACCCTTCAACCCGTCAACGCCGCGTCAAGCAGCTTTGGGAGTCACCCTCACGTTAAATCTTGCGGGCTCGCTCACCTCAGCCAGTGTTGCCCTCTCCCAGGGTGGCATCGACACCACGAAGGGACTTCTCAACATCCCAGCAGAGGCTGGATACCGCGCCTTCGACGTGTTCTACTACCTTCTCACATCCGCTTCCACCCCCGCCGAACGAGAGTTCCTCGGGCTCAAGGCTGCCTCTAGCTATACCCTCCTCTCCCGCTCTAGCACCTACACCCCGCCTTCGTATCTCCCGACCGCGGACGATGCGGCTGCTGCTGATGACTTCCGCACAGCGCTGAAAGACATTGGAATCAAGGGATCTGCTCATCGAAATCTCATTTCCACTCTTGCAGGTCTTCTCAAGCTTGGTAACACCCTAGATTACGGCGTGGACGCGGACGAGCTGGATGAGATCATCGAGGATGTTAGCGGTCTCCTTGGCGTCGAGCCCGAAATTCTTGCCCGACAGTGTTCGACTGAAGATCGTGTCACTCTCGTCGGCGGCCTCTACGAGTCTCTCGTTGATTGGGTTATTTCCAAGGCAAATGAGGCGATTTCTGCTCAAATGTCTGCTATCCGCGATGGTGCTGGGTCTGTTGATGGTCGTGGCCCTTCTCCTGCGGGGCCTAGTGACGCTGGCGATACGGTTTGCGTCACTGTCATCGAAGTTCCGGACCCGACGCTGGGCAAGGCGGTCGCTATGAGGGCCATCTTCGACGATAGTCAAGGCATCAACCAGGAGATGATTCAGGACGGCGTCGAAGTCTCTAGTGCGGGTTCCTCCGTTATCCGGGAGATGCAGAACGCCGTGGCCGAGGCCGCCCCCGATCTGGGCATTATGACCGGTCCCGTGGGCCGAAACCGCCAACACGAGCTAGAGAAGCGTGAGGTTATCCTTGAGAAGGTCGCTCATGCTGCGGATGATGATGGTTTCTTGAAGAAGTTGCTCTTCCCCGTGCCCGGCGAGGGAATTAACCTAGGTCGAGCTGGCAGAATTGACCTCGCGGCTCTCCTCAACGCTAGCCGAGCCTGGTTCCATCTCTGCATCCACCCAACCGACGATTCTCCATCCAGCCTGGCAGCCTTACCCTCCATCACCTCGGCCTGGTCTGCCGGCACCGTCTCCCGCCAACTCCGCGCCTGGAGGTTACCCGAATGGGCAAACCGCCGAAACCGACACCTCGATTTCACCTCTGACTTCGACCTCGACGAGTTTGTTCAGCGATACTCAGTTTTGGGCTGTAAGGATGGCCGGGACGGTATCGAGACTTGGATCCTCGAGCGTGGCTGGAGCAACGGCGAGGTCGTTGTTGGAAAGGAGCGCGTGTGGATGCGTGAGAACGCCTGGTGGGAGGCCGAGAGCATGTTGGATCTGAAGCCCATGGGTGCCGGTATGCCTATGCCCATGGCTATGCCTGCCGCGGCGCCCACCCAGGGTTTTGAGTCTGCCTACTCGGCTGCGGGCAGCGGTTATTTCCCTACTGGTTTGGATGGTTCCATAAACGGCAGTCGGGATCACTTGGTCGGCCACAGCCGGACCTTTAGCCAAGGTAACATGAGCCAGGTCACGCTCAACCAGAACCGCGCACCTTCCGTCGCCGCCACTCCACTGAGAAATGTCAACAACGGCGACTACGGTCTAGGCAACAAAGGTGACACTTACAAGGGTCAGGTCTACTACAATAACGACGGCGAATTCATTGGCAACATCGATCCCGAGCTTGCCCAGGGTAAGACGCTTGAGACCAAGCAGCAAACGTTCGGTCGTCGTGTCTGGGTCGGCTTCGTCTGGGCTCTCACCTTCTGGATTCCGTCACCACTCCTTCGCTATGTTGGCCGCATGAGACGCCCCGACGTCCGTATGGCGTGGCGTGAAAAGGTCGTTCTGGTCTTCCTCATCTTCCTCATTAACGCAATGGTCGTCTTCTGGATTATCGGTTTTGGGCTTGTTCTTTGCCCTAACAGAGACAAGGTTTGGAATAGAAATGAGGTTTCCCACCATTTAGGAGCAGATGATTACTATGTCAGCATTCACGGACGGGTTTACGACATCTCCAAGTTCTGGAGGCTGCAACACAGCGACATTCCAATCAAGACTACGCAAGACCGGATGGAGCCCTTCGCCGGAATGGACCTGAGTGAATACTTCCCTATTCCTCTGACCATTAGCTGCCGTGGCCTTGGTATTAGCGACAGACTGGAGCTCCTCCCTAACGAAACTCAAGAACATCCCGAGGCTGTACACAAGTCGGGCAAGCTCACCCCCTACATTACCTCGAAGTTGGCCCAGGACGATTGGTACACCGCTCTATTTCTTCCCAAGATCACCGAGTACTACAAGGGTGATCTAGTGTGGCTTCCCAAGGATGTCAAGAATGATGGGCGCGACAACCAGCACATGTGGTTCACCTACGAAGGCAAGATCTACGATATGACCGACTACTTCCACACCTTGGATATAAATGACGGGAACCAAATCTACCAGTTCCTTCATGAGGACGTCACCGATATCGTGAAGCAGAACCCTGGTGAAGATATTACCGACCTTTGGAACGAACTTACGGCCAAGGTCCGCAATACTGACGATGAGACCCCCGTCTTCAACAGCATGAACTGCATCAAGAACCACTTCTACCAGGGTATCCCTGATTTCCGAATCACACCCAGGTGCGAGGTCAACAAATACATGTTGCTCGCCTTCACCATCATCATCTGCGCTGTTATCCTCGTCAAGTTCTTAGCCGCGCTGCAGTTCGGCTCCAAGAGGCGCCCCTCGCCCCAGGAGAAGTTTGTCATTTGCCAGGTCCCCGCCTACACTGAGGGTGAAGACTCACTGCGCAAGGCCATCGACTCACTCACGGCTCTCCAGTACGACAACAAGAGGAAGCTCATCTGCGTCATTTGCGATGGTATCATTGTCGGTCAGGGCAACGACAGGCCCACGCCCAAGATTGTCCTTGATATCCTCGGCGTCGACCCCAAGATTGACCCTCCGGCGCTTCCTTTCAAATCGATCGGTACCGGTTCCGAACAACTCAACTATGGCAAGGTGTACTCTGGTCTGTACGAATTCGAGGGCAACGTCGTCCCGTATATCGTCATCGTCAAGGTCGGCAAGGAGTCCGAGCAGTCCTCTGTCAAGCCCGGTAACCGTGGCAAGCGTGACTCGCAGATTCTGCTGATGAGCTTCCTTAACCGTGTCCACCACCGCTCGCCCATGAACCCGCTCGAACTGGAAATGTTCCATCAGATCAACAATGTCATTGGTGTGGATCCCGAGCTCTACGAGTACCTGCTCATGGTCGATGCCGATACCTCGGTCCGGGAAGATTCTCTCAATCGTCTAGTTGCGGCCTGTGCCAATGATGCCAAGATCGCTGGTATCTGCGGAGAGACGGCGCTGCAGAACGATGAAAAGACTTGGTGGACCATGATCCAGGTTTACGAGTACTTTATTTCTCACCACCTTACCAAGGCCTTCGAGTCTCTCTTTGGCAGTGTTACTTGTTTGCCAGGATGGTATGTGCGCCTTCTTTTTTTGCTTCTCTTCCCCTTTCTTCCTCACCCTTACGCCCCTCCCTAGATAGTGGCTAACATTTTCCCCATCCTCTTAGTTTCTCCATGTATCGTCTCCGAACTGTTGACAAGGGCAAGCCACTTATCATTTCCGATGAAGTGATCCGGGATTACTCTGTCTGCGATGTTGATACATTGCACAAGAAGAACCTGCTGTCTCTTGGTGAAGATCGTTACCTCACCACGCTCATGACCAAGTACTTCCCTTCCATGTCATACAAGTTCATTCCCGATGCCTACTGTCAGACTGCCGCACCCGAATCGTGGAGTGTGCTTCTCTCGCAGCGTCGTCGCTGGATCAACTCCACCATCCATAACCTTGTCGAGTTGCTCCGTCTAAAGGAAATGTGTGGTTTCTGCTGCTTCTCCATGAGATTTGTCGTCTTCCTTGATCTCTGCTCGACCATTATTCTTCCGGCTACCTGCGTCTACTTGGGATGGCTCATTTACAGCGTTGCCTCTCATAAGAGCCAGTTCCCGCTCTTCTCGATTGTCATGTTGGCGGCCGTCTATGGTCTTCAGGCCTTGATCTTCATCCTAAAGCGACAGTGGCAACACATTGGTTGGATGATCATTTACTGTCTTGCCTTCCCCATCTACTCGTTCATCCTGCCCATCTACTCCTTCTGGAACCAGGACAACTTCTCGTGGGGTAACACGCGTATCGTTGTGGGAGAGAAGGGTGACAAGAAGATTGTGGCGGTCGACGAAACCAACTTCGATCCTCGAAGCATTCCTCTGCAACGCTGGGACGACTACGCCGTCGCCAACAACCTCCCCGGACGCCGCGGCGGTCCCGCCGAGCGCGAGTACTTTGGTGAGGACCAATACGAGATGGACGAAGTCAGGAGCGTCTACTCGTCCGTTCCCCAGGGTTCTCTCCGCGCCGGTTTGGGCGGTCGTCCGCCTTTCATGCCTCCCTCGCCGACTAACCTCGGCGGGGCCGGCGTCCCCATCCAGCGCCAGTCGAGCTTCCCCTACGGTGACAACGCGCTTAACCGCCAGTCCATGGCGTCGTTCGGCGGCGACATCCAACGCCGCCCCTCGCCCTACCAGGACATCCGCGCCAGCGTCTCCAACCTCCGCGGCTCCAGCAACCTCTCGCCCGCCCTCGGAGTCGGCATGAACCGCTCTTCCACGGCGCTCGGCTACTCGGGCGGCGCGGCGGCCAGGGCATCCTTCGCCGGTCCCGACGCTATGCGCTCGACGTCTTCGTTCGACTTCCAGCGCGGCCACGTCGGCCCCGACGATGCCATGGTCATCGAGGCCATCCAGAGCGTCCTCAGGGAAGTCGACCTCGACACAGTGACGAAGAAGCAGGTGCGGGCTCTTGTCGAGCAGAGGCTTCAGACTGAGCTTGTTGGCGAGAGGAGGGCGTTTATGGATAGGCAGATTGACCAGGAGTTGGCTAACATGTAAAACTCCGAAGGGAAAACAAAAATGTTGAAGGTGTAATTAAATTGGATGTTATTTTTTTGGATTTTTTTTTTGCCTTCATTTATTATATTTTGATGATAACTTTAGACATTTTTGGAGGATTCCAAAGATAACTTGAGCATGTACGTTCTTCGCAACAAACACAACACAGTCCAGCTATCCTGCTTTGTTTTATTTCCTTGTTTCCTTTTCTCCCTCATTTCTCTCAAGTCAAACCAAGGCACATATTTCGACGGGTGGTCTTTGAGGATGGCGTTTTAACATCTCATTTTCAGAGTTTCTTTCCTTTGGTTTTCTCTTGTAACGCTGTTCTGTCTTTATTTATTTGGGATATATACAATACATATACTTAATTTTACAGTGTATTAAGAGAGAGCGTGATTGCTTCTCATGCCTTGATCTCTGTGATGTAGAGAATTTCAATATATCTCAAGCTTGGATGATAAAAGTCAGTTGTCTCTCAAGGAAAGTATCAAGCACCAAGAATCAATCTGAACCGAGGGTAAGTCCTGACTGATAGAATATATTCATATTTATATATTTATATGTCCTCAATATATTATCAAGTTAAGAGAATATATGGAAGTAAAAAACGGCTAAGCAAGGATAGAGGAGAGTGAGTATAATAGGTTTAAACAGTAAGGGAGAAGGGTAAAAAGAGGGAAAGAGATAATAATGAGAATTAGAAATAGAACCAAAAAAGCTCGCTCGCGGTGCGCTCCTAGGATCGAACTCCTGATTGCTTGCCGCGAGCTACGAAAATTGCAATTTTCTAACCTTCTGAGCGCTCCGATTGACCACTTGGCCATCCGGTCGCAGTGTTACCTACTTGAGCTGCTCGGTTGGAAACTTGCCGCCGGATCCTTCTATATAAAGCTATAGATGCCTGGCGGGTTGCGGGTTGAGATGTTGAGGAAGGAGCTATTGGAGGCGCGGGCTCCCGTGGTCTATTCAGGGGAGAGATCTGGGGAGGAGGTCTGGAAGGGAGACAGCCGCACGACCGTCTGGCCCGGCAAAGGCTCAAATGAAGTCTTCCCATGGGAAAGTTGTTGTTTATGTTTATGTATGTAGACTAATGAAAAACGATAATGCTACAAATAAGTGTTTTGTTAACCCTCGGAACAAAAGAGACATGCCATCCGTTCGCAGCAGAATAAGACGAAACCATCCCGAGTTTCTCGCTACCTTCTAATCCCATGATCCGATATCAATGCTTGTGTGCTCCTCCCCATTTCTTCGGCGCTTCCACCATCTTTCATATAGACAAAACATAAAAAACAAAAAAAGGAAAGTAGTGAAAAAAAGCATCCCCTAATCTCCCCTCATGCCTTCGCTCAGTAAAAAAAACTAGGGGAAAAAAGGGAAAGACGTTTTCAAGAATCGATCTTCCCTACACCCTTCAAGCGGAGATATACATCGGTGCCCCACCCATAGAGAGACTGCAAAGCGATACCTCCGCCGAAATACTCCGCATAAGCGCGGCTGAGAGGTAAGCCGTAGCCCAACCCGGCTAGGGAGCTCGCGCCGGGACCGGCCGAGGAGAGGGCGGCGAGACCGTCGCCGTTTCCGCTAGACCCAGGGAGTTCGTCGTCGGCGGAGAAGGTGGTGAAGGAGTAAGACCAGATCTTGTCGAGGAGGGAAGGGGAGATGCCGCCGCCGCGGTCGCGGATGCGGATGGTCACACCCGAGGCGTTCTCGTCGAGCGGGAGGATGGTATGGGACTCCGAGTGGTGGTCGGGTTCGGGGTCGTCGTGCTCGCCGAGGCTGTATTCCGGCGGAGGA